>JAARMF010000329.1:82059-101901 GCA_022844705.1 Toxascaris leonina | reverse complement strand
GCAACCACCCACCGACACCGACCGGTGAACTATATAGGCTAATTTTAATGTTATTACAAATATATAACAATTAATTATTGGTGGAAAGTTCAATCACAGTTCTAGAAGTGAATGAATTCGTGCTTTATGCCCTCGTCATGATGATAGAATTTGGTTTGAAGAATTGGTGAATGAGTCAGTTGGAAGATTTGTGCTCTATTTTGAGGACAGTACTTAGAAAGCGATCGACAGCAAGTTTTTCGCATTGCAAGGATAGTTCATTTTTTCCTCACTATGAATTCGATCTATGAGCTGTTGCAATGAATCAAATGTTAAACGTTTCAGGAAGTGATTTTTTTTCAAGGTAGAGTGGCTGAGAAATTTGACAGCTCTTTGGCTTGTTGATTATACTTGGCCGTCTCTAGAGACCTTAGATTATTACTAATTGATGCTTTAAAAGAGAAGGCGGAAAGAGAAGGGATTCAAGAGCTGTTTTGCATGTTCAGTACCTCTTTCGGTCTCCCGGGACTTCAGGAACTTTTTGTCGCCAATAATTCCTTCTGCATGCTGCATTTAGTACTTTCATGCCGCAGTTATCTGTGTGCTCCAAGGGAATCAATGAAAATTATTCAATTTTGACGATTCGGTTTATATTCTGAAAATAATTTCCATTAAGCAAATTTCATCATTGGAACTCGGTTGTGAGAGGATTAGCATAATATTCTGACAAGGTGCTTATTGCGATCGTGTGAGATGCAGAAAATGTTATAGATGGCAATTGCTGTGGAAAGTTTACAACGTTTCGCACATGCAAGACGAAATTTCATAGTTCTGATAAGAATGTAAACGAATTTAAGCTGAGACGATGGACGAAAGAGGAGCTGTTAGAAATTTCTCAATTGTGAACAATCTGATTCGAATTTCTGCCAACTTTTGTCGCTAATAATTTGCAAAGAGTTAAAGCAGAGCGTCCCATTCCTTCCTTTTGCGTCATTCCCCATTCCTTCGCCTTCCCAAAAAAAGAGGCGCATCTGAGCAACAGAAAATAGTGCGATGGATACAAGCAAGATGCTTGAACTATCCACGATCGATCTCCACTGAAACAGCCGTCATTTTTCAATGATGAGGGCCACTCAAACTGAATGAGTTTATTGCTGTGCTAGTTTGAAATAATTAAAGTTCTTTGCCCGCAAAGATGATTAGATGCATATTGTGTCTGACGTAATGGTTTGATGGAGAATGCTTCATATAGACGAATTTCTGACTCGGTTTGCATGCCGTGCATCATTTTTTAAAATTTATATGATTAGACGAAACCTTCTATGTGCAGGATAAACGTATTTGTTGTATTGCATAACATGTTCATATGTGATCAACAATTTCGCTATTATTTGAATTTTGTCATTGTGCGCTATAAGTTGTCATAAATTTTATTCGCGTTTTTCAAGCTGATTTTTTGAAATTTTCATGTGCCTCATTGATCTATGGTAGTTATTTCAGAAGTGGGCATACACACCCTCATCACTAATAATGTACCGTTTGATGATCTCATGTTATACGGCCGTATTCGACTCGATATCATTAAGATCGCATTTTTTTCGTCGCCGGAAATTTAGTACTGACCAAAACGGATTGACAATTGACGAACCGAACGATGATGACGAATTATCGTTATCCGATGATGAACGAATGTGGCAATACTTGAGAAATCGTACGAATTCGGATGATGAGAAGAACGCCAATCCACCGACCATCATCGTTAGCAGCAGTCAAACGGAGTTGGACAATGAACGATCTGAGGTAATCTTTGTTATTTCCGGACAGAACACTTCGAAAAACAAGTAATATTAGGGCACTAAGTTTATATGCTGTATTTCGAATTAAAAAAAGTAATGACAAAATGCTTGAATAGACGAGCGAATGAGGAATATTTGGAGAATATTTCATTTCGTGCTTGTTCTTTGGGAGGCAACATTCATCCACCCTGAACAATGTTTGTAGCATTTTAACGATATCCTCAACGAACTTCCTTTCAACGATTAGCGGTGTAAAAAATTTTCAAATATCATTGAATAGCAATCTCCTTTGCCCATCACAAACTTACTGCTAAAACTGGGAGTTTGATGCATTCGTAACAGAGTTGATTTCTTTATGGCATCACTCAAAGAAAATTTTTCATTTCGTTCTCGTATGTTCATTTTCAAGAGAGGAAGAGGAAGTGGAAGGAGAAGGGAGGGAGGGTCAGTTATCTCATTTTGCAATGCTGAACAAAATAAGAGCACACAGACATAATTAAAGCATTTTGGAGCAGGATAAAGTTGCGCACAAACTCAGCAAATAAATTTCACAAAGAGAACTGCGTTACATGAAAAATGCGAAGGGATTCCCTTCCATGAGCCTTTAGAATTCTTCGTAAAGTAAATGTTATTGGCTTGCGCAGACAACTCAGAGAGTTTTATTTATGTTTTCAAATAAAGGCAAAGCCCTCATTTGCATAACAGTAGTGATTGCGCCTTGCGACATTTTGCATTTCCGGAGGATCTACGTTGAATNATTTATGTTTTCAAATAAAGGCAAAGCCCTCATTTGCATAACAGTAGTGATTGCGCCTTGCGACATTTTGCATTTCCGGAGGATCTACGTTGAATAAGTTGAACAGCTGTGATTTCATCGATTTCGTCGTTCTCTCCATCGATGCAGCTGGCAATTTTTCCATCTTTCGCGATCCTGATCTCGCCGCATCCAAGCAACGCCATGTAGACGTCGCTACGGATCCTCCCATCTTGTTGGCAGTCAGCCGCGTTCTTGCTTTCCATATTTCTTGCTTTCCGGAGGATTTATCGCTGAATAATATAAAAATGTTACGTGATTCCTTCTATGACACTCTTTTATTGTAAAATGAAGTGAATTCTATGCGGAGTATTGGTAATGTGTTCGCTCAACTCTTTTGACAAGAAATTTCCTAGAAATTTCTGAAACTGCTGCAGATACACTGCAACTGAGTACACCGAGTTGTTCAAGCAGGAGCACTGCTGCAAAGAATGTCTTCAAATGTCTTTTATTGATACAATTTTGGTAGCATTTCGAATCTAGAAACCTCGCGGAATTCTGTTTAAGAAGACCTTGTTGGGAATATAGGAATCGTATTGTTTGCAGCTTTATTTCTCTAATAGTGCATGTTATCCGTAAAGGCATTTCAATGTTGCTCATATGGGGGCGCCACGATACCACATGATGCGAGGTGAGTTGGATATGACCACCCGAATATCATCTATTCAAAGAGATTCTCTTTCTAGCGGCTCTCTGACTAAAGGTGTTGTGTTCGGAACTGCGCTTTGTATATTCAAGCCAAATATGATATTTTCACTGGCGTTCAATGTTGTTCCTGTCGTTCTTGAATCAAACTAGTAGCCACTAACTCTTAATTGAGATACTGTTTGTTCATGCCGTATAAGTAATCGCACTACTTGTTCGCTTGTTTATAGCGACACCGATGACTGCGAAGTGCTGCGCAAATTTTCTTGATTACATATTCAGTTCAGATTTGCATTGTGGGTGATTTCGCGTGAATTTCAGGTTAACTCACTAATGCAAGTAAGAAAACAAATTTTTATTTGGACTTTATTTTACTAAATCGTTATTTATTACCTTCGAATGAAATTATTGCTGATGAGTCGAGTCATGGTTCGCAGATTTCTTTCCGATGCTTCAGCGGTTCACTATTTTGAGATAATCGTTCAATCAGCAGATACTTTAATGCTTTCAGTTTTCATAATCAAGCATTTCGTTGTTCCGTTCAAAATTTTTATAAAATGGGACAGTTGCCAAATATTTGCTTCCTGGAAAAGCAATTATTCTAAGAAACACATATAAAGCAGTTAATTTTCTTTCCCTAGATCTTTGTCCAAAAATAGGGCTTAATATAGAAACTCTGGACGATATTAATCATTTTTTCATGTTCGTCTTCTTCAGTCCCCCTGATTTTTGGTTCATTATATGCAAATCAGAGGAGATTCCAACTCCCATCCTAGTTTTGATGATATTCGAAACGTTCTATTCTCTCATGTCGTTTAATTATTGGCTTCGATAGCATGACGTGATGTAATCTAGCAACAAGTGGTTCACCGCATGCATATTTCAGTATAAAAAGCGATAACAGCCAGAGATCTTCTGCTTATCGAAGCATACACATTAGTAAATTATATGCTCTTGCGATGAGTACACTAGCATAAGCAGTGCGATCTTTGAGTGGAATTTCGCTTTTGATTTCCATATCATCTTCTGAATTTAGAATTTTCAGCGATCCTTCCCTTTCATACTCTTCTATCTGAAAATCATAAACAACTTGTTCAGATCGTTCTAATCATTGTCTTACTAATGGAATTTCATAGTATCGTTATATGTACTTCTTCGGATTCACTTGCAATATTTGATTAGTAATGTTCGAAAATACCCTTAGAAATAAAATCTCAGAAATTGCCAAAGTTGATTGTGTCATTGTAGTATTTTAGACGCTTTCTCAATTTTATTAATGATTATGTCCATTGTTTAAACTATATCATGGCCTGCTGTCTTACCTATCCATTCTTTTTGTCGGACGAGATGGAGGGGGAAATTGGTGGTGGATTATTTCTTTGCAAATTTCGGTCGCTAAATTTGACAGAGATTTATTGCGTTTCTTGTTACTCGGAGATCACACTGTTTCGGTTAAAATGTGTGATTAATTAACTAATGAGCTATCAAGTCTGCTCAATTAAATCAGAAATTGAATGCCAAATTTGCTAGGATTGATTTCATTTGAATATCAGCTAAGATTTAACCGAAAGTTTTGTGTTTTTGACATTTTTTCACAATCTTTGAAATTTCCATGTCTCTCATTTGATTATTTGTTCTCTATATGTGGCTGAATCACAACTCAGTTCACGAGACCTGCGAAGTTTGCGACCAATCCTCTTTTCAAATTGAATCGGGTAGGCGAGCTTTCAACTATTCACTATTATCATAGCACATCGGGAGGTGGTACTATTATATAACCAATGTTGTTACTAACATAATGGAATTGTAATTCACTTTGTAAGCGTTACGGTAAATTCGGTTATCATAAGAAAAGATATAAAGGTAAAGCGTATATTTCTATTAACAATATATTCGTACATTTTTCTTAAATGTAATAGCAAAATATCATCGGACATGTTGAAAGTCACTCAAAATGATGTTGATATGTTGCTTGATGTTGCGTGAATGGAAATGACGACAATTGCTCCACGCTTCGTTGAGTTGCAAGCAGAAAATGCATGCAAGTGGAATTTTCGTGGCACATATTCCCCTATGACTGCACTTATTGCCGCAAACATGCCAACTTTAGCCGACAAGACGCTCATCACTGCAAATGCTTTTCATTACCATCAGCGATATTACTCTTTGATCTTTCCCCGCAGATCGCATCTGATAAATCCTCTATTCAAGTGCAGCGATCTTTTCATTAGCTGCTTGCTTATGTTATTATAAATAGCTGCAAATATTTGCACTCGTTATATATAAGCATCGTTGAAGCTAAAATGCAGTTACTCAACTCTAGTTTTTTAATAATATGGGCTTGTCACTGCATTGCTATAGTTATGCGTGCATCATCAGTTATCGTCAAATCAAGCAAGATAATTTTATGTTTGTTACAGAATATAAGAGTGAAAAGAAATGGGGGAGCATACCAGATGAGGTGGCTCTATATGTACTTATAGGTTCCGTTCATAATTGACTAACAAATAAGAATTATACGAAATGTTGTCGTTATATTTTAATTGACCTCTATGTTCGTTAGAATCTTTTACGAGTGATTCCATTTTACCCAACTTGCCCGATGCCAAGCGGAAATTTGATCGATTTAAAAAATATACAGTTTTTTTTTGCCTTCAAATCTCTCGGTGAGCTAATGGATCATGATGAAAGATGCTGTGTTAAGTGGGAGCCTAATGTAAATTATAGCCACTTATAGCAACGAACAGACAGAAATGAACACATGTGTGTGCGTTATTAGAGAGGTATTACGTCTTTGGCATGGAATTTCGGAAAATTTCTGAAGGGTTCGCATTGCGTATTTGAAGAACTAAATTTCGTTAAGGCTTGCCCGTTATAGCAGTCATGCGTCGAGATTTGGCTGCTGTTTTGTTGGCGTCGTCACGTGTTGATGAAACTTCCGGTTGTTGGTGTATTACTAATTCATTGATGCTACTTGGGATGATATTGAATTGGCTAAGTGTGACAGCCATCATAGCTATTTATGGCAATGGTCTTGCTCGCAAAATGTCGCACGCAACTTGCTGAAACTTCTGCAGTTCCATAAGCAATTTCAGATTTGCATTTTCCTTCGTATTCCAATGCATATGCTTCAACGATGTGAAGTTGGCCCATTATTGGCTTTTATGTCATATTTGTGAGTGCATAGATGAATTAACAAAATTTGAGGGGAAATTTGAAAATTAAATGTCCTTTTGCCTCCAATAGAAGATTCAATTTGAAAAAGGTGTGTGCTTGGGCTTTAGCCAACATACATCCTCATTTTTGTGATACTCTGGCGGAAGTTTTCTTTCCGATTAGCCATCTGTTCACAGAGATTACCCAATAAGTCAAATAAAACAAAAAGCGCATCCTCAAGGGGCCGATATTTTTTCGCAGAAAGCATCAAAGCTCTCATATTAGTTATCTGAATTTCACTTATATACTACAAAGTTTTTTCCATCCCCGTTTGGCAATTAATCATCCTTCGATTATTGACACCGAATTTGAATATCGAAATTTTCATTTCTTATTTACAATCGAACGTGCTCACATTAACTTTGCACAATTAATTCATACCACTGATCGCATTCGTGATTAAGTTCACTCGATCGTTACTTGCGATTAACTATTGCACCGCTGATCTCGTGTTTTTTTCCACCTATGCAAAAGCCTTTCTCCCTCTTTTCCTCCCTTGCCTCTAAGAGTGACAGCTGCGGAGTTCTCATTTTCAATGCCTGTGATTTTTTTAATAACAATGAAAAAAAGAATGTTAATGTTAGGCAGTGATGAATCTGAGTGTTAAAACACATCACACCAGCTAGCAGAGATCTCGCCTATCGGATGTGAATTTAAATTGCACCATTTAGCACATCGTATGTCGTTCATTGGATGGCACCCAACATCTTACATGAAGCCTCTATCTGAGTTAGCTTATAGGATGTTAGCTGTGTGTACTCTTCATTTTTGGCATTCTTTAGCACTCTTTTCGTTTTACTTTTATCCTCTCCTCTCAGTGCTTTTCAACGTTTCTCGCAGCTAGCGCTGATTAACGTTGTTTCGCTGTTCAATTTCTTTTCCACTTCACGTTTTATTGTTCTATACCGTTTTATCTCATATGATTACAAAGAGATGATCTAATCTACGTCGCTTCTCTACTTTATAGCGAAACGTTATGAGAACTTTTCCACTTATTTTAACTATCATCATTTTTCTTTAAATTTCTTCGCTTATTTCATCAGCTGCTGTTTTAAATCAAATTTTATAGCCTTCCATAAATTCTGTCGAAGTCGTAAGGCGTCAAATCTTAAAGTTTTGAAAGTGCGTTATTTTTTCTTTTTCACCAAGATTCAAATCTAAGAATGACGTTCTTGAGGGCTTCTGGATTCCAATTTTTCGTACCGTTGCTTTTTGATGGGTTTTAATTTCTGCTCACCTCGTTATGATGGGAACTTAGCACATGACATAACACATGTAACGCCACGGTCAGTATATCCGAATAGCACATTTAATTGCTGCAGTTTTAATTCAAATGATGCACGTTGCCCTATTGATCTCACAAGTTAGATGGGTTCTGTGCAGTTGACAGATGGGATATTTCACGCATTCTTTCGTTGCAAATTGAAAATAACAACAATGAATGCGTAATCTCTTTACATCATTTATCCCGTATAATATTGCACATTGATGTAATGGATCTTTTTGAATGCTAAAAGCTTCAGCCATATTCTCATCCGCATAACTCTTGAGGACATCCGCATTAAGCGAACGTCAATCGCTTCATTTGAATTGTATGGAATAAAGCGTAGGCTGAAATCTCGTCGAAGGATTTATGGGTGATGTGCATCGCTAATGGTGCATATCGTTCTCTAACTGCTGTGTCGCTATTTAAAGCATTCCATGCAAAATGTCCTCCCAACTAGGCAGTGATGAATACACACGAGTGGGATTATCGAATTGCACTTTCCTAGTACAAACACCGTTTGGTTCTATTCCGACGGAAATCCGTTCTTTGAACTTTTCGAGAACAATTCCATCGTTTTTCTCCGCAATTTTTTTCACATAAATGTTATTTATTATGGAAAATTCAGAAATTTCGAATGCAAGTCTCCTTCAATGTTGGAAAAACTTACATGTGAAAAAGGTTATAAATTCTTATAACCTTTTTATTTAATTAATTTTTATTATGAAATCAAAGGTTACATACTTAAGGTTATAAATATTCAGGTTGGCACACAGAAAGTCTGAGATATTGCAACGAAACATTCGTTCAATTTTTATCAAACGTCATTTGCTGATTTGTCGTTTGATAGAGGAGTCATTGTACAACAGCTTGAGACTACCGCTTCATCTAGAGGGAGACGTTTCGATGACGGCTTTTCTAAAGGACCGGTGATGCCAGTCTGCACGTTACGTCATGAATCAAGCGCCTTAGAAATATCCGATGGGATAGCCAATCTTGACAATCCACGTTTTTCACTGAATTCAGGGGACGAGCCATCGAATGAGGCATAGATGTTTTGGGCAATTTGAAGGACTGCTTGAGGCGGGGCCTATCTTCTCGCTCCCTCAACTCCCCTCTCTCTTCCTCACCTCTCCATCCACTCAGAGACACTACTAAATGCTTATTCAGCTATCCATTTGTAGTCATAAGTCTGTGATGTGATGATAATAGCAACGCATTATATGCACAAATGGGGCCACAAATCACACAACAGAATTTTGGTAACGTCATTTACTAGAACACTACTCCGGCCTTATTATGTCTTAAGAGCACTTTTCAACAAATCTTTGACCATAGTGCGTGAGATTCTTGCAAAGTGCATTATGAATATCTTATAACATTGCTTGAAGTTGGGAAAAAATCGACTGAATGGCGGGAAGGAAATGTGCTAAAAATCGCAAAATATTTCTCGCTGACGTCGTTTTTCTGAACTTTTGCTGAGTACAGATTTCAAAAATTCAGATCCCATAAATGCAGATTATGGTGCAATGTTGAACATAAAACGTTGGCAGGTCGATTGTCTCTTCGATAGTCACATCAGTGTTGCGCTTTCTCATTTATGGGAGACACTGAAAGTTCTAGTCGTGCATAATTGGCCGTTAAGAAGAAAACAAGCAACAGGCAAACTTTTTTTTTCTATTTCAACATGAGCCGATCCGATGAGTCTCTGTAGTTGCTGGAAATTCGTCGTGAGTTTTTATATCCTTAAATCTGTTTTGAACGTGTGGGCATCCTAAAGCAATTGCCTGCCCTCCCTCTCCTCTCACCCTCCCCATCCCAGCGTCAAAATATTCTCTACAAAACAGCCAACCGTATACCATATATTCGTGTTGAAAATTTCGAGTGGTTTGTTCTCATGCAAAAATCCCCTTCAGTCGAAAATATTTCACGAAGATCACTTTAAATGTGCTATTGTTTTGCTTGAATCTGTAGTAGTCAGATGACGTCATAGTGCCGTTTTTTCATATCGAAGTTCAGGTTCGAGTTATTGAATTAATTCAACTCGCTCAATTGATGTTTACAGCATGGACGTCCAAGTAGAGGATGATTCGAATAATCGAACTTAAAGTTAAATGACATCGTCGAGAAACAGCAAAATTTTCGTTAACGGTCTGTGCTGTAGAGAATCTAACGCATAATGAAGTCGGATGCTTTATCTCTCCTAATTGAGAAATCGATATGTTCATATTCAGTGCTATGTTCCCCTTAATTCTTCCTCTGCTTAACTACTTATTAAATCTCTGATTCATTAAAGTGGAAATACTTTTGCATTTTTTTGAGAGTTTCGCAAATCATGCTGCTTTCTGTGATGCGATTAGGGACATTCATCTTTTGCGAGGATTGGGTATCAGCTGAACGACCGAATGAAATGCTGGAACGAGTAATGCTTCTTCTGAATAATCATTCAGATGTAATGATACTTCCTTGTAGCGCTTTCTGCAGATTCAACTTTTTTGATTTGGGCATGTTTTTCTCTCAACGACTCTATCAATCATATTCCATAATAATTGTGCGTTATAAGAAGCTATATGAGATATGCGGCTTAGATCTGCTTATAGAACTGCTGGGTGCCCTCAGATAGAAGAAAAATTTGAACGAGAGCGGATTCTTAAGCGAATGAAACGACATTTTTGTGCTTTATCTGTTTAATGATGCTGCTGTACGAACTGTTCTGATGCAGATCTCATTGAGGTGCATGTGTGGTACATAAAGGGAGCATCATCAGTCTGATGCTTGATTGGTGAAAAAAAAACGGTTGCTTAGTGTAGATATGAACCATCTTCTTTTGAAATCTAGATCATTTACGAATCGAACGCCATATCCGCAACACTATCATCCCAGTACGGATTCCTGCACCTCATTTTCTGCTGAGATATTTTTCATGATTGCCGAGATATAGGTATTAATTTTCAGACTCCATATAGTACAGGCAGCAGTCCCATAATCTCCTTCGGGAAACGACTCGGTAAACTTCGAATCGACGCTAAATACGACGAGCGCAAACAAGTTGTGAGTTTTGAAGTTTTTCTCTCGAAATGTGCCAATATTCTGTTATCGTTTCCATCGCATTTCATTAATTCTGTCGTATGTGAGCCTTACATCTATTAAAAGTGATAATTCTTTCGGATTAATGCTCTGTCGCGTTTTCGTTTTCTTTTCATATTGTTTATCGTTGCGTTCTCTTTGTGCCACTCTCTCACAACTTCATTATTTACTCAAAGTGTGAAAACATCCTTGTCAAGTGATCTTCTTGGCCTTCCAGAAACAATATTTGCCTCTGAAAATAAACTTGCGTAAAGTGTTTTTCCTCTCACTCAAAAGGGATTGTTGAACGCTGCTTTTGATCTCAGCATAACATTTCTCAAAGTGTACCATTGCCACTTATCGATTGTGAGTGGATTACATTTAGTTATGTGAAACAGAAAGAAATGAAGCGGTATTTGGCAGCGATTCTCTTATTGCTGTTGTGACGACGCTAATTTATAATTTTATTTGGGAAATTATACATATCGTCTTTACTGTAAAAACATTCGTAAATAACTCGATGACAGAGAATCAGGAACTTTCGTCGTTAAATGATGAAGAAATTAGAAGCTAGTTTTTTTGTCTTTGAATGAAGAAGGAATTTGAATTTGGACTCGAGGGGTTAGGACTGAAAATGATGTGAAGTACTGGAAATGAGAGAAGTGGTACGGTGATTTGTTATCCATGATACATTCTGTTTTCATATTTGCAGTCCTATTTTGCTGCACATGACTTTTTTCCACTCTGACTGACGGACATACCCTTAAGCGCTGCGATTGTCTTCGAAAGCCACGAAAATCGACTGAAAAAAGAAAATGCCGATGCTGTTCTGCAAGCACATAAAACTACCTAAAAATGTATAGTGGTGTTATGATGGGAATTTCCTCGTTAAAGCAGCACATAACGCTAAACATCATTTCGGAGGTCACTTAAACACATAAGTGGTCGAGATTTTCGCGCGAATGTCATTTCGCTGAATGTTCGAAAAAGTTGCATTCAAATGAGTGAAATATGAAATCGCGAATTTTCAAGCATGAAAAAAGAAGTGCATGAACATGATATGTGAAAAGAAAAAACGAAGAGGAAATGGAACACAAATGGAACCGAATGGAAAAATAACTTCTTTGATAAGTCGTCATTTTGTGTCTTTTTTGCCGTTTTGGGTGCTGCTGTCTCGAAAATCTGGTGACTTGACTTACTTTGATGTTCTTTCATGTGCTCATTCGCCGATGAATATGTTAAATTTTATCTGTGAAGGGAAAGAAAGACTTGATTGGTTGATGTCGATGCTCAGTCATCGAGAGAGTTCATAAACGATATGCGATAGTTGTTTTCGTTCGCAGATGTCTCATATTCGTCTCATCAGTGAAGCTTCTCACTAAGCATTCTATTCAGTTGCAGACGGCGTTTAGTGTTGCCCGGAAGTCGATTGCAATTTGCGTCGTATTCTTTCATTCAATCATCCCATTTGCTGTGTCGTCAGTGTAATGCTTCATTGATCCCATCCAATAAGCAACAATATTTCAGCATCCACCACATGCTTTTCTACTTCCTCAAAACAACGCTTTCTTAGAGTTTCATCATTTCCGCCACTCATTGATGTATTTTATTATAAAGTGATGGAGATCTCAGAGGTGGTCAATCCTCGTAATTTGATAATTGTTCGAGGATGGGCAAAACGCATTAAAATTTTTGTGCTCCTATAAATGAACGGTTATCTGGTAACATCGTAGCACTTCTGCATACGTAAGCTGTCAACAGCGTTTGCAATTACCCCCCTCAAGAGCCATTTCTGCACAAAAACCATGCCTTCTAAGCACACAAGCCTTATGTATTCAGACATAGGGCATCTGAAATAGATGAACTTCATTGAGCGATGCAAAGCTTTTACTTTACATCGGCTGGAAATGCGTTCTTTTTATCTTTATGACTCACAGCGAAGAATTTTCGTGGAACATTTCATTTCCCACATTCCTTCGAACAAACTTTGCTAGAGAACATGTGCAACACGTTTCTCTTGATATTATTGGTTTTGAGATTAGAAATTAATTTATCTGCTCAGATATCGAATGCTGGTATGAGCTTGGTCGCTTATTGCTCTTAGCTGATTTTAATGTTTCCCGCACGATTTTTTGACAACTATTTTAAAATAGAAAAATTCTTGATTTATTTATTCCACAACTTCATTACCGAATATTTTCCTAAAATGCCCCTAGAATACTCTTCCCAAGTAATTGCATTGTAATCGAATCATGCAGCTAAAATCTTCAAAATAAATACAGAAGTTTCATACAGTCGTACTACACTATGCATTAATGGTTAGAGGATTTCCACACATTTAAGGCCATTATTTGATCAAATTTTTGTGGTTTATTGCCACTTTATGAATATCTTCTGCAGTCAGCAATTTCAGTGCTATTTTATTCTAATGAATTTATTTCTAATGAAATGAACTCTTTATGAAAGGATATACTACTTATACAACATACACATCTCTTATTAAATGAGATCATTTCATTAAGCACTTACACTTATAATATGACGATGGGTTGAAAAGAAAGATGGATTTGCAGTGGTTCGAATAGTAAAATTTTTGATGGATCTCTTTGTGAACGGCAAGAGTGCCTTTAGTACATACACACTGCGTGGAAATATACCAAATGTCTACTGTCAGGAAATTTCAATTTTGCTGATTTTGACGGCTCCCAAATGACCACTCACTGAATCTCAGTCTATGTCTTATTGACAGATTCCAGACGACTGCGCGCACAGAATTTGGATTTCTCTGCTATTGACAGCTGAAGTATATTATTCATACCGCTGTCTGGTCCATTACAAACCTCTTTAAGGCCGCAAATGCGATGTCCCCTTTGTTGCAACTTTCGTGCGAGTCCTGCAGTGATTTCATTAAATAACAATGTTGTCACGAGCACTGCGAACAATAGTGTCAGCATTTCCTCATCCAGATCTCATATTCTTGGAATAAAAAGTAGTTTTGAATCATTATACGAAATTTATGTAAAGCTCACAAGATTTGCACATGTCGAATGATGTTACTTTACAGTTGCTTGTGACAGTCGTCGAAGGAATCGGCCTCGATTTGGTGGAAAGTGACGCCAGGTGTCAGGTTCGGCTGATGCTCTTTATCTTCAGAATTTTCCCTTTCAAGTCTGTGCGACAGAATAGGCAGCTTCCATTAGTGAATTATTCGAGCACATGGTAGCAATCTTTGTCTCGAAAAGGATGAAGCGAATGAAATTTTCAAATAGCTGTGATTTATGATGCAGCGTTGGCGTAGCAAACGAAAATAATAACGCAACGTCACATATAAAGAGTACGTAAATTATGGAGGTGCAGACGCTCGTTCCATAATACTTCTATGTGACGGGAGCATTTTAGTTGAAGGCCCTTTTAATAGAAAATTAACATGATGTCATCAGCACTAAGATTCGAGCTTTTACATAGCTTTGCAATGGATCGTTTGACAAAGCTAATGTGCGACAAAGCGATGCAGCTGCGAGTGAGCAAGGATGCAGCAAAAGGAGGCTGATAGTGCAGGTAAAGGAGGGAGTATTTTAGAGTGTTAGAAAGAATTTCAGAGTTGTATTTCCTCATTAATCTTGCGGCCACTGGAATGCCCTTTGCACGTAACCCGATAAGACCGATAAGGGGTTATCCGCATGCATTTTGAAAGTTTTTTGCTGAAAAGCATAGAGGGTACTAGATGATGCGTTGCATGTGCTCATGTTGATTACAGCTCAACGAACCAAAATATCAGCAAAAATGTCATCAAGTCAGCAAAGTCAGCAAAAGTCAAAATGTCATCCAACGACCACGTTATCGATTTTAGCACACATATTATACTCAATTATACCAGTCCCCTGTGTCCATATAGGCCTGCAGTTATGAACCACATTTTCGTGATGCCTTCATGAGGAAGCGGCTCTGATCTATTGATGCAGTTTGTTTGCAATATGCAAATGAAGTGGGCGCTTCGTTAACATCAGAAAACAATGACAGAATTTTTTAGTTACTATTATTGTAGGTGATAACTGAATTCTTTCACTCTATCTACACTTACAGTTGCTTAATCAAATTGCAGTTATTATGGACTGAGAATTAGAAGAGCCCAGAAGAAAAGAAAATTCTTTTTTAGCTAAAAACAGAAATGTTAAAAAATAATGAGGAGACTCTGCACATTTTATGGAAAATACAATTGAGTGAAATGTGAGTGAATGGTGTTGTTACTTGAACAGACAAAAGCTGAAAATTGTGAGCCTTTATAAAAGCTCAGAGCTATCTAAAATCAGTGCCACATTGCTCCAATCTTTCAAATAAAATACGTGCATTTCCTCGCATACGCCTGAAATTTTGTTTCAAATGTCCTAGCACTGAATCCGTAGTGGACGTTCCGTGAAGTTGGACGGTTCTACCTGGTGCAGTGGTTTCATTTTTTTGCCCTTCAATTGGTTCATTGAGTGACCAACGAACACAGAATTCATCAGTAGATTGCGTGACTATTGAGTGACCGGTTTACGCTAAAAGATAGATGATCAAAAATCAGCGGTCGACTCGATTCAATCAGTTGTGTTTTGCAAGAGAAGCTTGCACTTGAACGAATTCATTACACGACATCCTTTCCTTTATGCGAGAAAACATTTTTTGCATAGCGCTGCAAATTTGAGATTACTTTCAACGGATATTTGCATCATTCTTGTGGAATCTACAATTGCGCTGTTTTTAGATACGCGTCGCTTTGTTGCCAACGAAAAGCTGTAAACATCGAACGAAATATTCATTTGGCTCAAATCCTAAATTTAAGGAGACATACCGTTTTCCGAACATCAGCCAAGGCTAGTTTATTTTATTTTTACTCTCATTAGCTTTGTTAAGGATTGTCCAGAGTATATGGCTTATGGATTAAAATATTCGAATAATGTGCGTAATGTGCGGGTTCGAAATCTCTTTTCTAGGTGAACNTTTCCTCTAATATCAATATTTTCAATATTTTTCACGCAACTGTTATATGGAACCATAATGAGTTCGATAGCGTTTGCTAGGACATAAGCACTTATTATCGATTCATCTCTTGCATTCGTTGATTTTTGAAAATAGTCGGATGCTAAATTGTCGATGAGAAATTGGAAGCGGTGAAAACGCTCTGACAGTATAAATTGGTGAGGAGTATAAAATTTGCGATCCCCTTTCTCAGCCCAAAGTGAACCTTGAAATGGCTATACTGTCCCGAAATTCGATCTTCTGTTATTTGATATATATATATATATATATATATATATATATATATATATATAATATAAATATTGGTGAACCTATACTTTGGTGAAATCCGATGCATATGTTCACCAACACTGTTCCTCAATCAGGTTAATTTTTATGTAGAATTATGTGTGTTCGGCTGAATGAAAGATGAATTCACAGAAAGAATTCCAACATATTCCTCTCGCATAATCGTTTAGATATGGAAATAAATGCATATTCCATTTTCTCGTCTTTGGTGACATTTAAACGCCGATTCGAAGTTCGAACGGGCAAAATTTGAAGAGTGATATGCATATTTTAGTAACTTCCTTCGCACGCTTTCTCAGTGTTTTTTTTCTTTGTTAAATTCTCTCTATAAACTCATAATGAGGGTATCACTTCGAGTGGAGAGAAGTGACGATGTGGCCGAATGATCTTTGCTGATGTGCGTTTTATCTATTCTGCGTGCAATGCATATCGCATATGTCTGTTCCTTATCCAATTAAGCAATCATCGGAATTTACTTGTTATACAATACAATTCCTTCGTCACATACGCTAATATAGAAAAGGGAAGAGAAAGTGAAAGTAAAGGGATCGGTAAAGGGATTTCTTAAGCTTACAATTCAGACCTGAATGACAAGATGATAATGTTCAGCTTGCTTTTTCTTATGCGGACGGACTAAGAATTTGCGATTACAATAAAATCCCATACCTTTTAGGTCAATTTCATTATTTCAACAAAAATGTTCCGTATATTCTTTAAATCTTCCAATGTTTCTTCTAGAAGAGTCATCAAGATCCATCAAATCTCATCCCACTCGTTGCTCGATACTGAAGTATGTGACACTGGAAGATACTTTTTTTTTAAATTCCCGTAGCTGTTGTCTGATTTCATCACTTTGTCGGTAACAGCAAATGTAATCACTACTAATGCCTCGAACATAGGAGGGTTATGTTTCAGTGTCGCAACATCATACTTGGTATTCTTGTGCATTATTTCGAAATGTGTTATATGTCACGAAAAATAAAAAAGCATTTCATATGATTCTTGCGGGCAATGACCCTCTCCCCGTTCATAAATTATTGGGTTATTTGTTTGTCTCTTATTTATTTTATAATTCATCATATGTTGTACTAATTTTTGATAGCGATTTACTTAATTTTTCTGTTGAACGGATTAATAGATATTGCAGCAATAGATTTGTAGCATATTATACGAAGCATACAGCAGCAGAAACATAAAAATGCAAACGATGCAATAATTAAAGGCGAAACAATAACGATGTGCTCGTCATATTAAAGTGCACTTATTAAAATGTGAGGCAGTTCATTGTTGCAATGACTGCGGGCTGTTGTAGATATTTGCTGCCACCATATTGATACCCGTTCGAATGCTTTGTTTCGAATCTCTTTTGAATTTGAGAGTGGCGCTGTGTGATGTTTGTGCAGCAGAGTTCACGATTTACTAGCTTTGAAGTTAGCATTGTTCGATAGTAGTGAGTGTGATTGTGTTGATTGCTTCTGATATTAGCATTATTCTTTTGCTCATTTCTCTATCGAAACTCTCATGATGTCGATGAATAATGACGCCACACCGTCGTTCGTCTCTCCCATCCTCATCTCATTTCACTCCAAATAAGACTTTAGCTTCTCATCCTCAATGAAGTATCTTTAAGAATGTTTTCGATGCGTCTTTAAAATTAGTTCGAAATGGGAATCATTAAAAAAGATATTCGCCAAAGAATAAATAACCAATTTCCCCGTTTATAAGTGAGTCTCTTCCCCTCCAACCATCACGATTATATGTTCCTTTTAGAAAGTCACAAACTTCACAAGTCTGCCCCACCCCTTGAATTTGCAAACACCGAGTTCGTGGTTTGGCATATTGCCACGCTGAGTCGGGAAAATCACCACAAAATTTAAAAGAGAAAGCAATGTTCATGTGTGAAATGGAAATTTCTCTCACATATGCAACCATTCATCAATTTCTACCGGACAATAGCCTCCTTCCCCTTCCGCCTGCCTGTCTCCTTTCACCGTGCTGTCTGATATGTATCGCCTTCGAAATAAGCAGTATATGCATCCTATAAATGCAGGTCCGTTTTAAAAGGTTGAAAACGCTATAAGACCAGCTGTATATAAGCAGCGAAGTAGGGTGTGTTTGTTGACAATGATGGTGGAGAAACGGAAGTAGTGCATTTTTGCTTTGAGTGTGCGTTTTATTCACGAGAAATGTCTCGTTACATTGAATTCGGCGTTGCATCTGGTGGTTCGCACGCCGAAAATAGGAAAGGGTTTATAGACTATAGAACTAAAGACTGAGTCGTTGCTATGAAGGGCGGGAGGGCGGGTGTAGGGTGATGACGGCAGTGTAGAGAGTTAGAGGCGACGAAAGGCGGCGCCGAGAGGTAAAAGACAATGGGAATCAGTCTTTTCTTTGAAGAGAGTTTCCGGGACTGTCCACCAGCCGAATGGTGCAGCTTCTATACATCAACCTTCGGGAAGTGGACTTCGATCGCTGTGGTGTCGATCCAAACATCTGTGGTTAATGGCAGTAATTTTGTTTTCGTGCGAAGCTGCAGTGGGAAATTGTTGGCGACAAGCCCACAGCGTCTGCGTGCATCACGCATTCATTGCGGTGCACGTAAAGCATGGCGTGGAATAGGAGTTATTGCTTTGCATGAAATCATTGAAAGCTCAACTTCATCAGCGAAAGCAATATTTCAGAGGCACTTTCGCAGACATCAGTTCGCTTTCGTGTTTACAAACGACGATTGACGGGTAGCAGTCAATTTCTTGGTGAAACATCGCTCGTCAATAGTCTCATTGATGCTCGTGGAGGGATTCTCACTCATCACACACTCTTCTTCCATCATTCAACTGATTCAAATGTGAGTACCCAAGTAACGAGTGATGCTTATGGAACTTTCACACTTCCCTGATTCCCATAGAGTGTTTCGAGTGTGATGTTTGAGTGTTCGTTTTAGGAAGTGGTTAAAGCATTTTTTTATTGTAGAATATTACAAAATTTACTAAAGAAATTCACAGACAATGAGTGTTGCATCTTCGTGAATATAAAACTAAAGACACATTTCCTGGTTGCAAAATGATTTGCCTCCAATAAGAGTCGACTTGAAGAGCCAACTCGCACAAACCATATGCAAAATGTTCGTTTTTATTTCCACCGGTCAGGTTGCAAACATTTTGCGTGTGGTTTGCGCGAGCAGTGGGTCTACTAGGAACGCAGGGACATTGTTTTGCTTGCTCATTATTTGTTAGTAATTTATGGAAGCGGTCGGTGAGGGGGACGGAATGTAAAAGTGCATATCGTGCCAACTGCTTCAGCGTGCTTCTCTTATCGTTTATTCATCGTTTAATACAATAGTTTGCCACTATTTGATGTCAAAATAATATTCCTTGTTTGCATGTGAGGGGTTGAAGTCGAATACTGTATCAACCACACGAAGGCAATTGTAAACATTTCGGCACTTTTGTTCGCCAGTGGAAAGAATCTCCTACAAAATATTGATTCTCTCATACCGAGGATGTGAGAATGTATAGACGACGCCGATTAAGGGGGGTGGGAGGGGGGGGGGGNGGGAGGGGGTTCAGGCTTCGTCAGAAAAAGTGGCAGAGCAGTGCATTTGTTTAAGCAATTTCTGAATATATATTGGCGAAAATGCTCGACAGAGCAATATTATCGTTTGATCCCTGAGTTGGCTGAGCAATTGGAGGCAACAATAACCATTCATCAACCTCCGTCTTCTTCAATAAACTTCCATGCCATGTGAATCTCTCAAC
>JAARMF010000329.1:48967-74095 GCA_022844705.1 Toxascaris leonina | reverse complement strand
ATATATATATATATATATATATATGTTTAATTTCAGGTGTCGCAATCAGATCTCGACTCGATAACGATTCTTATCAATGTGTATGCATTGGTTGGTGTTTGGCGAAAGAAGATACAACTAGGCTGGATTTCGTTGGGGGAGAGCAGCTCAACAGAGGACGAGCAAGAGCACTGGCACGAGATGATCCAAGGAATGGGTACCACCGTATCCAAATGGCATCACTTGATGATCACTTAATTTCGAAGCGATTGCTTCATTTTTTTGCAAACGCTGTCAATTGCTTGTTCGGAATGTCCTCACTGAAAATGGCGATATCATTTGCTATTAAAATATTGTATAAACGTGATGCGGATGGTACCGGAAATGAGTCCTCAGAAGAAATATCGAATTTTCCAAGGAGGCGACTGGACTCGCATTCTGTAAACGTTGTTCTCTATGAGATGAAAATAGGTTGTGTTATCGTTACTGACGAGAAGGCCTATGTCTTCTTTGTTTCTCAGATCGTTGAACCATCAAACGCATAAGTGAACTAATACATTTCTATCAGCCTGTAATGTCTTTTTTCAAAATTGCATCGAGAACTCGCTCCATTTTGCAAAGGTTGATGTTAGTTGATTGTTGCAAATGACCGATGCCACCCACTGCGAATGTCCTCTTACTACCAACTGCAAACCCACAGTGTCTATTTTTTCACCGCAGTACTTCCTCGCCTCATATTATGGAATATAACAAAATTACACTTCGATGGGGTCAAAGGAAATCCCAAATGGCATATCTTATGGGAACGGCCTGTGAATTTATTAAGGCATTGCGTGAGCATTAACACTTCATCTCTTAAGGGTTTCGGCTACGTCACTCATCGTGTGCTCTCTTATTCTCGTTGATGAAGTAGAATGTCGGAACCAACATAAGTCACTGATGAGATACGATTTCAGCCTGCAAATGAGGTGTCTCAGGCAATGTTATTTTACTTAGGCCGCATATGGGCACTTTTCGCATCATCTTTTCCCTCTACGTTATTCGTTTCTTTGGAAGTATGGCTTTTATAATGATTGTGATTTGTTTTGTGTCGTATGATCTCATTCCTGTTGCATACTTTGAAACTTGATTCGATTGACGGCGGAGATGAAAATGTGTCAGTCAAGTGATAATCAATTAACTACTAGGGATCTTGATTCTTAGACGCAGATCTACGGTATTACTACTGGTAAATACTGTGAAATGAAGTTATTTGGGCAGAAATTTGAATCGCTTCCCTTCGCATCCCATTAAAACAACAAACTGGCCTCCTCTTCTTCCCTCATTAACATGCCCTTTCAAATGGTGTTCTCTTTTATAGGTGGCACAACACTGTCAAATATGGCACAAGAGAGCACTTTCTATTGCTGTACAGTCCACTGTGTCAATGGCAGAGGTGGTAGTATTTCGCTTACATGTCAGATTACTTGAAAGCCACCTCTACATTACTTTCGAATCGCCGTGCTGTCAGACGCTATAGATGAAACATTTATATCCGTAAATCATTTTGCTAATGGAAGACTTCTTTATAAAGCATCTCCTTTCCAAGACAGACATTGTGAAAAAGCACTCCTATCTTCTGAAGATGACAACGGGTGATATTGAAGTTTAATCTTTTATGATTATTCACCGACTGTCAGCATTTGATTTTTCTGTAATGATTGGCACTCGCTGTGTAATATATATATATATATCAAGATCACAATGAGATGTAACTATCTTCATGGGATTTTGCGTTGAGAAGTAAAATATTTCCATTATTTTGAGTCAGCATGAAGAGTGATACCAGAGTGATGTGGCCACGAGGCAAATGTTCTATGCAGTAAATCGCATTGTGTTTCTGGCAGTTGCACGGGGAGGAGTGAGCTAGAGAGCCGTATAATGAAAGGCAAAAGCACACCCCTTCGCAAAACCACCAAGCCATCCATGCATGTGCGGGATCAGCTAATGTCTTGAGTCCAAAATTACATTACATAATTAATATCGTGCAATAAGCTGCAAGTTGGAAATCTTTTTAACTTCCCAGTATTCCCAGTTCTCTCTGTTAGCCAGTGGGAAAGTGTCATATTTAGAGAGGGGTTCACGAAATGACCGGTGCTGTCACTGCCCTCACTGACCTACTGCAGCCCATAGTGCGACGTCGTGAAGTCATCGTTTTGGCGACAAGACAAGAGGTGCTGTCCAAGAGCAACCCTGGCGTAGACGAAAAATATGACTACGCACATGAAAATACCGTTATCGTTCGTTAAGAACATTTTGTCCCAGCTTGGTTTGACTCCGACAAGAACATCCTGTGATGCGTCGAGGACATCTCGGGCATATGTCTAGGAGAACCAATCAAAAGCGTCAGACTGGGCCAGGAATATACCAGCTCGACCAAGAACATTAAGGCTGGGAGTGACCTGACGGAGAGCATTCTGACTCGACTGGAAACCCTTGCTCGATCAAGGCTTTTCTAACTTAAGCGAGATGTTACTAGCCAGAATGTTCCTGATCGAAGGACTCGGAAAAAAATGTTCTTAACTGGATAAAATGTTCTCAGTTACGATAAGTCAAGAAAGTCGGGCCAGAATGCTCATTGATAAGGGTGATTGGAATAGATGGAAGAACATGATGTAAAAGTGAAAAGTCAGAGAATGCAGTGGAAATTGTGGGCCTCAAGGGAATGGAACGACATTGGAAAACGACTGACAACATTGAAGAAAACGAAGCAAAACCGGAGTGTGGAGGGTTAGAAGGCTGCAACACGTGAATTATTTCAGTTTCCTCAGCATTCGGCGTTCTCACGCTTTTCTCGCCCTCTTCCTCATCTCTCCCAATCCTGTTTGGTGTTTCGTTCCTCCATTCTCTTTCCTTAACGCCTTCCAGTCCCACTTCACTTTCTCGCAACGTTTTCCGCTTCTTTTCAACATTGCCTCTCTTTTGCAGTCTTCCGCAAATTTTACGACATTTTGCAGTCCTATTTAAATCGAATTATGTCCTTCTCTGCAGCTTTAATGTTGCTACATCATTTTAGATAGTCTTCTTCTCCATCTCTTCGATCCAGATTTATCGCGCTCATCCTCAATTTTTCAAACAAACCCCATTCCTCCCGTGTCCTTCTTCCTCAGGTTCTACTGACCTTGCCACATCCTTCCTATTTTTCCTGCTTTTCCCTATTTTCCAACGTCTACCCAATTCTGTCCAACTGCTCCACCAGAATTTCAGCTTCTTCCTTAGTCTTCCTCACTTCCCCAATCCCTTTCATGCTCCCACCCTTCCTATTCCTTTTTGTTTCCGAGCATTTGATCATCCATTACAAGCCTCCTTTCAGTTCTTGCACGGTCTCTCACAAATCCACTGAAATTTTACAACCTATTCCACTCTTCTTCAACCTTCCCATCCGTCTCCGATCTCGTTCACCGGAAGTCAACTGAGATCTCTCCACGTTTTCCCGCTATTCGCCAAATGTGATTTCGTCGTCTCCCACAATTTTTCCGAAGTTCTCCAGCGGTGCTACACTTTCCATGGCTTTGTTTCCTCTCACAATCTTGCTCCATCGCTTTATTCAATGCTGTCTATGGCCTTTCCACCTCCTAACCTTGATGCAGCCTTTTCAGTTGTACCAAATTACGACAAACTGCATCCATTTCAAAAATCGTGCCCTCTTTCAAAAGATTTTCTACAACTTTATCAACCTACTCGGGCTGCTGTCCATATTTCAACATCCTGAGCCGTTCCGCAACCTCTTTCCACGGGTCTCCACAGTCTGCACATCGTTCAACCCTACTCCATCTCTTCCAGCCCTCCCTCAACGCTTCTCAACTTCTCCTGATTTGTTCGAATGTTGCTGCACCCTTTCGGTGTCCTTCACCTTTCTTTCACAAAAACTGACTTCCCTGTGCGCAAAAACGCCACGTCGCTAGGCTGGAGCATGCACCAATTTGTCGCTTCCGCGTTCAGTTCGGACCCATTAGCCAGCTCCGACCTTCCCACGTCCCAACTACGCCCGGCAGTCCGAACTCGAAACCACTTGATCAGACTCGCATGGGTCGACTTTGGCCCAGCATTTCGACGCTTCCAGGCCTGAGCTAGGCGAACACACACTCTGCGATTCTCCACCTGCCGACTACATCAGGGCTCACCAAGCTAACCTTCCATAAGCAGAAAAGCGTGCCAGCGGACCTAGCAGGACGCTCATTCCTGCAGCTTGCTTCAGAAGCTATCAGCAAGCAGTAAAACATGCAAAATCACGCATTTAAATTTCGAATCGTCTCCACCACCCACGCACACACAAAAGATGCGCTGTTTTGACGGGACCGTTTCAAATGCGCGCCGACCTTTTGATGCCCTCAAATGATTGCAACTTTCTATGGATTTTAAGGATCAGTGTTAAAGCTGACGGTTATAAGCGGCTATCCTACAATGCACATAAACCTCAGAATTTTAAGGCGTATTGTAGATGTGGACTTACAAAAGCACATAAAAGGCACTTCCAATATTCGGCCACTGGAAGCAGCCTTTTAAGCTGTCAGAATGTATGCGCAAAATAATTTGTATTCAGCCATGCAAAGAACAGTAATAAATTAGGCCCAGCGGCATACACAATAGACCACCAAACGAAACTCCGAGCCGAAGCCAAGCCGCGCCAAATACAACCACATGGCAACTCAAATGGAACACCAAAGGCACAACACGCGATACAACAATCCGGGCAAGCAACGATACAATGCGAAAGAGTGTGCCTGTTATGAACCCACCTACCCACCTCCAACGCTACCTTCTACCACCACCCCTCACCTCCCTCCGCTAAACCACCAAATGTCAACAACTATGGGCACTTCGGCAAAGACATTCTATTTCAGAAAATGACCGACTTTTAATATAATAGGTGCAGAGGTTGTTCAAAATGATACTATGAAAGGAAGTTTGAGCAAAAAGTCGTTCTCTTCTTTTCGCTAACCTCCCTTTTCTTGAAAACGTCAACAACAAAGACGGATGAACCAAAAACTAAGCGACAAACGGCACCCACACTTCGATATAATCACAAATGAAATAATCCAGAAGCTTTACTTCTCATCACCCCTCTCCCTCCCTAAATCATACCTACCGCACTTGATTTCTCAACATTTCCATCCCTCTGACGTCAAACACTGCACACCTAAACTAATAAAGCAGTGTGAACAGTAGGTACATTCAAAAGACACATTCACACTTTAGGCTTATAGATTGTGTAGCAAAACAAAAGCAGGACTGTGACAGCCACGAAACTTCTTTGCGGGCTACTACTAAGTAACAATACACGTCTTCGTCCGTCAATAATTCAAAATTTGACCGCCCATTCAGCAACCGATATTCACCTCCTCCGGGGTCCGAAATAGACATATACAAAGCTAATTCATTGCGACGCTCCCCCAGCCTTTCCGAAACCATAAACAACCGATGGACGTCGTCAACTGTATTATGACGGTTGCTAAAAACCATCTCAAAGCAAAATCGATTCCATAAACAATTTTTCATCAAATTCAGCTAACTTCACATACAATAAACTAGAAGACATGAGTACTGCAAATTGATTCATGTGAATCCTGAAACTTTAAATTTACTCCGAATAATTTATAAGGATCCAATTTCTGCAGCATAAGAAAACACGGATGAAAGCTGTAAAAACGGTGACCGACGCAAAACCCTTAAAAACACCGTCGCAGAAATATACTACAGCAGCGTCCTGTATTGTATAGATTATTCTGCACCAAGTTCTGCAAAAGTTCCCATTCCTGCTCTATCATCTGAAACAAGCTGTGAACGCACATGTGGTCAAATGAACGAATACTGTACGGGTGGCAGCGGTACACTAAGGGCGTCGACGGCTGCACAGTATAACAAATAATTTTACATGGACATAAATGATACGACCTTCATGCGCGTCAATCACCTATTTCTATTTCCTCCAGTCAACTGCAAGCACTACGAGCCGTTTTTTGTGACCCAAAACCCACGGCCCTTAGATTATATTGCCATCGCAAAAGACAATAAATAACCTCGATAATAAAAGAGGCAACAGCATAAAAGCGAAGTTATTTACAACGCAACTCTGTAACCCTAGCTAGTTTCGGTCCCGTCAACCTTGAAACAAGCCATCGATCGGACTTTGACCGCAGCTTATCACAGCTTAGCCTTTGTAAGCAAAACCTCAAATTTGAGGCTCCACACAACTAGATACAGTTCCCGTCTATCAAACTACCTGTTCGTGTGCGGCAACAACATTCAGAATAACAAGGGAGGCATTCAGCGGCCGATTAGAAAAGCGCATACCGCGCACAAAATCTAGGAACAACATTTATCACCAGTGAAGGCTCGTTGATAAACAAGGATTACAGTACAGAATTATAGTACAAAGTGACGAACTCCTTCACACACCAACTCCCCTCCCCTCCTCGCACCTTTGCTCACCATTTTCTTAAACCTCTCGTGTCCTCATAACTTTATTTATATTCTGTTAGAACTTATATTCAAATTTCGATGCGTTTTCATACATTAATTTGAGAAAAGAAATCTGCTCGATGAGCAAGTACCTCAAGCAAGCACATCCTAATTCCGCGATTAAATGATCTGCATTCAAACAAATACTTCCAAGAGGTAATCTACAAATGCAATCAACCAACATTTGCAAAAACCGACCCATCGTTCAATCATTATTCCAACCATTACCGAAACACCACCAATCTTCAACATTCTCAATCCCTTCTAATGTGTCTCTGAATACCAGTGAAACCAATGAACCAATGCACAATATTTCCACGCAAGCCACTGATAATGGCTCCTTCCAATATCACACACATATCTAAAAATATCCCCACTATTGCTGTTCGCGATTATCCTCCTGCTGCGTAGATGAGCTCGGGCTCGCATTTGGTTGTGTAGATGCGAACCTTTGAAGCCTCCTTTGACGTAAATCCGACATATCTGTTGTCGTGGTCGTCGTTCCATTTGGCGTCGGTGACTCGTTGCTCGTCGCATTCAGTGTCGTTGCTTTCGTGGATCCAAGATTCGGATTATTCGACGTCGTAGTTGTAGAAGGTGTGTGATTCGTCGAAACTTGACTCATCCCGCTTGTTCCGGGCATTGTGGCGGTTGTTGGTTCCTGTCGCGCATTTGAAGGAGGCGTCGCCTGATCGCTCGAAGGTGCCATCGTTGTGCCGACAGTAGGAATACTAAATACGTTCCTCCTATATTTCCACTGTGAAATAGTCTTTGTAATATCAGAAAAAAACGGAAAAAATATCTTACGCCAAGAAAAGTGACATTAAGATAGCACAGTGAAAAAACCGGTCGTTGACATGCCAGTAAATCAATAAATGTAATAAGCATGAAATACAAAAACGTTGGGGAATTATTAACAACATCA
Source organism: Toxascaris leonina (assembly GCA_022844705.1). Classification (NCBI taxonomy): domain Eukaryota; kingdom Metazoa; phylum Nematoda; class Chromadorea; order Rhabditida; family Ascarididae; genus Toxascaris; species Toxascaris leonina. The sequence goes on along the minus strand of JAARMF010000329.1, from coordinate 66,690 downwards.
ACGAGCAATATTTTCAGAAATTTCTGCAACGGAAATCGCGCCTCCTAAAATTTACATACTGGTAGCTGTGTGAATTGAACAGCGCTGCTCCTCTTCTAGAGATTGAGACTGCGCTACTATTGAATGTGTATCTTCTCGCTTATCAATTTAACACAACACATGTTGAGAAAAACTTACAAAGCCTTTGATAGACAATTAATATGTTTAATCGCCCCCTCTCCCCGCAACACAGCTATAAAACAATTCCCTTGACGAATGTTTCACCCACCAATCAACTAAAATACTGAATCATCGCAAAACAGATAAACACATCGAAGTTCCCAGTTCCGTTCCTCTCCGCCCTACTTACAGAAAAATCGGTTAAACAGCATTAACAATGATATATGGTGTAAAAACGGCAGCGGTTGTGAATGGAAATGACCTTTGTGACACAACTGAACCGCTGTGCGTCGCAAGGCCATCTTCACTTATTTTGGGAGCACAAAGGAAGATTTGACAAAAGACTGTCTAGTTCAGAAGATACTTTCAGAGATGAATAACTGAGGTGCTGCTTCGAATTATTACAGTCGAACACAACCATAATCACATAGTAAATCGATGCTAGGTCTCCATGTAAATAGCACATAGATAATTTATGAATCAACAGACCGAATCATGGCTATCGCAACGAGTTTAACTCATTCAACTTCAACAGTTGCATAAGCCCGCTGCAGGGTCATCCTTTCTCACCAACACAACTAGGAAATCTGAAGGAAGAATAGGGAATGAGATGCGGAATATTCTAAACGCCTTTATTCCCAAAATGTGCAAATACCCACCAAAGATTTCCAAAAGCACAAAGAAGGCATTACTAATCCATCTCCACCCAACTCCTAAAAAATTGAAAAAAAATCGTGCATAAACCGAAAACGTCAGACCTTAATGCTTGTACAATGCTCGTATATTGCTGAAGTTGTATTGTTGCTGCATCAAGCAATATAGCGATATTTCTGAGGCATGTGACGCGTGCTTCTACGGCCGCACGTTCTTGACCTTCCATTGCAGCCACTTCCGCATCGGTAAGTCCGGCGAACGATGGAGGTTGCGGTAAAGGTAACGGCACTGGTGGTGGCATCATCATAAAAGGTGGCGGCTGAAAACATCTCCAATTTATGATGAAATTATCCAACAACTTTACGGTATTTGCGATGAACTTAATATGCGATGCAAACCATAAAGTTAACATCGCCATATCAAATCAACGAGCCATTATGCTGTAAATATTTGTTTGAATAAAAACAAACACAATCAAAACCTTCAGAAGAAATTTTTGAGTTTTCTTGAAGTGTCCAACCCTCATTAAATTTTTTCTCATGCGACGGCCAACTGCAATAAGACAGAATAAACCATCTTACCATGAAACCAAACGGTGGTGGAAACGGAAGTTGTGCACTTGGCTGTGGCGCTGTTCCTTGCTCGGCACCACCTTCTCGTGGTTGCGTTTGTCCTGCGTTACTGTTATTGTTATTTTGCTGCTGTTGTGGAGGAGGAAATCCAAAATGATGTGCCATGAATGGAAACATATTCGGCGGCAATTCAGCTGCATTACCTGCCCCAGGTACCGCTCCAGCCTGCGCCCCTCCTTCAGCTGCCCCTGCCGGCGCTCCACCCGCTGCCGGCCTTATAGGTGTTGCTGCTGGCGCACGTCTCTGAGCTGAAAATAGTCCCAATATATTGCGTAAATACAAAATACCAGTATGAAATGCGGTACAACAGTATATTAGGGCGTAATTCAACGTTCGCTAGCTCTCAATGACGTCTCAGTAGATTCGAGAAGATTCAAAAGGAGAATACAGCAAGCATCGACAGTTGAAGGGATTAGAATGCCTTACAAACGGAATGGCATAGTTCCTGTTGAACAGAGCATCTTTGTATAGGCATTCTCAATTCGCTATGTGCAGATGAACAAAGATTTTCTCAGTTCAGAGAGGTTTCGACTGCAACAAGTGCCAAATATTAGCTACTCAACAAATAAAAGGCTTCTAACGCTGCTAACTTCGCTCAGTTCAGAACTCACTCTGCTGCGATAATGAATTATGCACATCGAATTCGCTTATCTCAAACTTCTTAGTGAGCGGAAAGATAAAATTTACAATGAACGTACGCCGATATATGTACATAGACAAACGTGAGAACGGAGAATCTTTACATAATTGAGCTGACCATTAAGTGACCACCAACCGAGAATATCGGTACGACAAGTTGGGCAACTCTGTTGGCGTTGAAACCATGAACGAAGACAATTCGAATGGAATATGTGATTGCACGGCAATTTTTTCGCGCCGCTTGTTGGCGTCATCTCTTCACGACAGATTATACAAGTATTGTCACCTAAACACTGGCAGATTTAATTATCCATCTAAACATTTATTTAGGATTAATGAAAAATAATCACTGAGAAGGGATGAAACGAAAATTTCAAACACAGAATGAAGTCGTCAATTTTTTGAGTGCACAACGATTACAAAAACTAAATGAAATTTAAGCGTAATTTTTGCTTCACTTGTCTAGCGATAACTGGCTAGGTTTTCGACATGCCTGCCTCACACAACACACACTTCACATTCGATCTACGCTTTACCTCGCCAATCATGAGATGGCCGTTAGGGTCGAAACTCCACAAAAACTTCACGCTGCCCTCCCTCTCCTTTTAGATAATCTGCGAATATCACAATCCTTTTTTGAGCGTTTGCTCAGTGTGCGTCTAGAGCATAGACGATTTTAATTGCTGATCTTATCAGGACGGAAATCCAGCTTTCCCACATTTGAAGAAAGAGTAAATAAGAGAAAATATGAAACCTTGCATGAGCTCCTGCTCAGTGGCCAATGGGAATAAATTGTTCATAGCATGTATAGCGCGTCTCGAGAGAATTACATCATTTACAGCCTTATGGAAGGCACGCACCGTTAAGTAGAGTGGACGAATCGAGAAAAGTGGGAAAGTATGCAATCGTATCATCACACCAACAAATACCGTATAAAGTACACAACGTAGAAGATCTGAACAAATAAAGCAGTCTTTAGTCTCTTCTATTACAGATGCTATAAGATAAGCGAGTCGTGAAACTATAGCGTATTTGAGATTACCATCCAATACCATGAATATGTAACCTTAAAACGCTTCATGTGAAGGAAGGGAAGGAGAGGGGAATTTGTTGGATAATAACCAAACGGTCTGAGAAGAGTCATAGTTTCAATAAAAACACTTCGCGCAACTAGTGATTTCGGCTTCCTATCAATCTTACCCATATATTTCCCTCATATGAACCTTCGGTTAAAACTGCAAAAACAAAAAAAAAGCTCCGGTTATATAAGCCGAGAGTCAAGCTAAAGATGCTGCCTACCAACAAAGGCTGCCACACTAAAATGCGAAATGCAACATCTCTAGCACTTTAAGGAAAGGCGAGAAATGCGAGATGTCATGCGTTATCTCTTACACGCAGATTTCATTATAAGCTGCCGAGAACCGCCATTTTGGGTTGATCCTCAACCGCAAAAGAAACTTTTTCTCGAAGTCAATAAACATCTGCCACAATTCGACGACAAGTATTTGCTAAGTTGGCCAGGAATGAACTTACTGATAACGAGTTCCGAATAGAGCAAATAGACAGCTTTGTTCTCCCATGGATGAACACTTCGTAAATCATGCATATGTAATATGTATTTGATCATCACATGGAACACTACCGTCATCAATATTGCATACTGAAAATATTGATTTCTGTTAAATGAGTCACAATAATTTATAACTTTTTTAATTTCTACATATTTCTATTGATTTCGTCGATGGCATTTAGAGTTATCTGTTATTAAGGATGAGCAGCATCCGCTCACTCTTACCATTAGCTACAGTTTTTAAGTAAATTAAACACCAATAAAATTATACTGCAAACAATCAAAGATCACTCAGTAAAAACGTGCACAATGACGTGTGCAATGCCATTGTAAAGGCTCAGCAGACGTGTAAGATTTGCTGCTACACAATAAATCGCATTCGTTACTTCCCATCCTTCAGTTCAGTACACCAGCAGTGATGTAAACTTATAACTAAATGACCGCAAACGATGAAAAAGACACAACCTTCAACTATCCACTACAAGTTCCGTATATGTCCAATGTGCTGACTACTATAGGCTGAACAACTCGCCAATCTAAATTCTTTCACTCTCTGGCTGATTAACTATGACAACGAGCAAAGCAAGGCCAGTTCAAAGAAGTCAAAATGAAGTACCTCGAAACCAAAGACGATCTGAACTGATGCACCTTTCACAAGAGTAGTGAAATAGGCATGCGAGATGAAATAACTGTCAAGAGAGCTCAGAAACGCAAGAAGGGCTGCAAAGGAATGTTAAAATTGCAACTGCTTAAGAAAACACTTGTTCAAGGACTTTCTCACCTTCCCTCTTCCTTCCCGGCTAAAAAGCAAAATTCAAAGAAATCAGATTTCTGCGTTCTAAATTATCACAGTGCCAAACAGTGTCAGTCGGCCAACTGGACAATACCGGTAATAAACGATACGTGACCTTTATATGGTAGGATCTGATAAATTACGACCAAAGCGCAGCACCAAAATTTGTTACAGAGGTATCTCAAAAAATTACTGCAACAATCTGAATTTTTAATTCTGAAATCATAATTGCGCATATGACAGATTGGAATCTTTTGATGTGTATAAAAGTGCAAGTTCCTATATACTTTAAACAAGTAAAAGGTGAATATAAATGAATAATGCAACACCGACTCCCTCAATTAGTGCCAACGACGGTGAACAACGCCATGAGAATAAAAAAGGCTCGAATGCTCAACATAGAAGAAAACCTCAACAAGGCCCTTCAGCGAACTGCTAGAATTTAAGTGGTACGATCGTTACCTCAGAAGCTTTCTTGCGCTTTCAGAAGACTAATTTGTATTGAACACATAAACGCATCCAAGAAATCGTTTTTAGAATATTCCTCGTCAATTTCAATATTTCACTTATAGACAACAATTGAGGAATGCGCATTCAAATACGCCCTTGTGATGCGCATCTGCAGGATAGCACATCCTGTAAAATATCTACTAGCCATAGACTTCAATATTAAAGAACGATCAGCACCAACAATTCCGCAGGCTGTATGCAACTTAGAAATACCACGACAATCGATGACACCGCTTCACAACCCCTACTGCCCTCATGAGAGCAGCTAGTGATAAGAGGTATTAACTACTTACGGTTAAGCATATCTGTTATCAATGCCACCCATATAAAAATGAGGGAAGCAGAAAACGCTGAAGGCATTCGACGGCCATCACGCTATCAAATGATAACAAAGCAGCACCATCTAAGTATCTAGTCGCCTTCGCATATGTCTCTTAGATGACGTAGGAGGTCCCTTCTAAGATTCCTATAAAACGCATTTCAAAATTACTCACACATCATTCTGCAGTGGAAAAGAATCGTTATCACTGGACTTCGCTCCATAAAATCGACGCGATCCTCACTCAACCAGTGAAATGATTTCACGAAGAGCAGCAACACGAATTGCATCACGAATCGTGGTGAGAAATCGTCTCTGAACACCGTGAACGCCAAGCACGTCTCCATTACCGCATGCCACGTTCGCTCCGACAGATGCTGAATTCATAACCCTCATATAATATGTAATCTTCAACAACACAACCTCATGGAAAGTGGTCACGGTCCACACAACATTGCCTGATAGCAAGCCATCGCTGCCCTCTGCCATTTTCATAGAACTTTTCACACTCTGACCTTACGTTATAAGTTCTCTAACTGCTGTAAGATGCTATAAACTTTAGCTGTATTCTCTTCACCACTTAGCACCACAAGACATTTATGTAGCAAATACCAATCATTTATAACAATTTCTACACTTCGATACGCATCACAGCACAATGCTTGCAAAATCAGTGAAGCATTCGTTATTTTCAAGTGTTGCAATTATTACACAACGATAAAGCTTACTTCAGTCTCAGATGCACGTAATTGTCCAAAGAACAGCTTCCGCACCACTTGAAATATCATGTACGCGATCACCATCGCTTGTATATACATCACCTAAAAGCAAAGCGTCGCAAGTTTAAAATACCCAGTACGCCAATTAATTGCAATTCCTCTTGTAAAGCTGTTTATTTAATAAGTTACCTGATTGGCATTAGCTGGTCAGATGAGAGGGAAGGGAGAATTGAAGCTGTCCGTTTACTCGTAGCTGCCAGTAACTTATGGCATCAGCAAGTGAATGTCATCATCAGAATAATAAGGACAAACATCTTTTCAGATAGTTGTTACCTCTTGGAAATGAACAGCGATTTTGCGTGCAACAATCCGATGCATTAGCCATTCGATGATGGGCCCAACCTTGGAAAATCCGTCTCTCTTATATTATGGATGAGAGCGAATAGTCGACAACTAACTGCCAGTAAAGCCTATGACAACTGGACCACGGTTAATTACGTACTTTAACAGCATTAAACTATGAACTCTTCAAATTCACTCGATTGTATGACTAAGATTTTGCAAAAAAAAAAAAACCTTGTGACTAGTTGCTCCGCTAAACAACCCTCCTTCAAAGTGGCTGCTCAGAAACTCATTTAACAGATGAGGAGTGGCCATTATACGAAGATAACACATAGTATCCAAAGGTCACACCTGCCCAACACAAGCTTTCTGGCACAGGTGGTGGGAAAGGGATGGCGATGGAGGAAGAGGATGAGGTTAAGAAAAATAGTGAGGACATGACAAGTTGTTTCGCCGTCTGCCCATTTAGTTTGTCCAGAATGGATACGATAAAATTACGGACCGCCATTGAAGGGCTGCTTTTTGTGATGTAGACGACTGACGGATAGAACTGCTTCTTCTGAAGGAAAGCATTGCCGATCGTTGCCGCCGTTAGCAGGAAGCTCGCACCGGTCATCAACAACGTCGACGCACGCGGCATCACACCCTGTAATTGCCATCGCCCCATCACCACCTCTCAAACGGAAAATAAATACACAACATCACACGGCACTACCAAAAAAATGAAGCAGCCAAACCGCATACCGCAATTCCTTTCAAGAAAAGGATTGAGTCCTGCAGTACCCCATAACTCATCACAAACTTAAATATCGAGGAAATGAAGGCGTCACTTCTTGATTGAAACTATCTAAGCAATCACTGTCCAGCAGGAGAAACAAGCCACAACAAGATAACGACGATTTCGTCCCTAACAGCTGCAACAACAACACCATGCCTGCACTTGACGCCATATAAAACAGCAACACCAACTGAAAAGGGAGAGGTGGCCAGTACCACCTTGCACATTCCATTTCACTGGTGCCCATGCACTTACTCTTCTCCCCTCCCGCCTTCCGCATGAGTGTGACGGCAACATCGGACTATCCCTCAGATCAAGCCTTTCAGTAGTGGTAAATTTTGAACTACGAACAGAAGTGTGGTGACGATGATCAAACAGCACAAGCTCATGCACCTATGTACAGGAGAAGCCGACCTCCGACCTGAAGTCGCGATTCTACGCACTAAATCGAAACCTACTCCTCGCTTCGAGCATCCAAATTCACATCAACCATATTGTAGCACAACATCATGGCACAACAAATGACTCCACGACGACTCATTTCTGATAACGAATGATAAGCGTGAAGCGGAGACAAACACACAATCAACCAATCACTCGTTATGAAATGCGATATAACATCGGATTTTAAGATTGGCACACTAGCTGGATGTCGGGTAGTAACAACAGCAATTATCCTCAACAACAGCAATGATTGCAACCCCCCACTTTTGCGATTGTGCAAGCCTTTGATTCAATCCATGAAAACAACGACACTGACATATCCCTTCCCTCTTACCTTAAAAAATTAATAATTGCACGATATGAGCTGCGAGAACCCCATGCAAGCGATCAACCTCACATCCTGCACCATACTCGTCTAGCGCTGATGCATGTTTTTCAACGTCAATCCGAAACAAACGCAGTGACTGCAGAAACATTCGAAATCGATGTAAAACAGCTCAGCTACAATATTGCAGAGGATTCGAACTGACTTATAGGCTGATTCGTCTTTGAGGTAGTCGTAAATCGAGGCTAAATTGCCGAATATAGAAACATATTCCTCATTCACAGCTCCACCCATCCAACAATTGAAATAACTAACGAACATGAAAAACTCGCCTCGATATAGGCGCACGATTGAACGGCACTAATAAAAGAGAAATAAATAAATAGCGAAAAAAGAAGCAACCGAGCACTGCGGGGTGCCTCAAACAGATAGAATGATTGAGAGAAACAACTCCACACAAACAACTCATAAACAGTTTACTTAAGAGGGGAAATAATAATTTAATAAACGATCCAACGACGATATACTTCGAAATCATTTCATCGTCGAATACAATTCTAAAAAATCAATAATTTCATATCACAGCAACGGTTATCCACGTTAGTATGCAAATATTTTCGGAAATAAATGAACGAAAGGAAATATTCATAGAAACTTAGATAAGTGATCATCATTCTCAGTGAGATGGCAGCCATGTCTTCAGTAAACAAAGAACTCTCTCACTTGCCTTAACACCTTTGAAAATTTAGAAGGAAGAATAATCATCGAACATCATCACTGAGCAAAGCCCAAAGATTCGAACTAATTCTCAAGAATGAAATCATCCACTAAACAAATTCCAACATCGAATATTCGTTACCACCTTACGATGGATTCTCTGAAATGAGTATACAAATCAGAGTATCATTTGCCTATGAAATGTCCCATCAGCCGCATACATTCCATTCCAGCAGTCTTTTCATAAAAAACCTTCCTAAAGCTGCAATATAGATGGAAAAAGAAAGGAAGGTCATCGCTGACAATTACCAACGTGTACAATACCACCAACAGAAAAGAAAGCATGACACCAAAATTGGCGCATTTCTAATCATTTTAAATCGCAAAATTCAAAGAAAAAGAGAAAAGCAATCACCAATTTACACCAACATACGTAGAGCAGCAATTATGAAGTTTCATTCGAAGGAAAAGCATTGATCATCCTCAACTCTCTGAGTTTGATCATGTAATCAAGCAAGCTTCAGCAAACTTCCCTACTCACAGTGGCAATTAAACATGGGCATTCACCAGCTCTGTTGCGCAAACACTTCCACAGCAGGTGAGGGAGACTGCTTCACTAGGAAGTAACACCTCATCATTCTCCCGAAAGAACTGATCATGTGTAGCGAAATACTGATCAAACACTTTTGGTTATGGGATGGTGAGGATTAAACGGTGCAGTACTTTAACACTCGCGTCTATAAATTCCCTCAAGCTTTATCCACAAGTGTTTCACTCCAAAATCACTAGCAATATTCTCACTCTCCTCCACAGCACTTTTTGTTTTTGCATAGAAAAACATCATACTTGTGATATACCACCTCGCTAGCGAGCAATCAATTTCATGATCGATGAATTTCCGCCATACTTCGCATCAGCCTTTTCTCAAGTGGGAGTATGTAAATGAATACTGCGCGAATTCAAGTCGTTGTGGGTGAGAAATATATAACCAAGAGCATTTGAGCAACTGATAGTGACTTTAAATCAGCTCATATGTTTTGACGAAATTTTTATCATCGCAGAACGCCGCACTACATCTTTTAAGAGAAGCGCTTACTAAAAAAAATACCACATACCACACCAACGTCTGCTTTAAGCTATTGAGGTAAGAAATAATTCTTTGATCATTGAAGATGAGCCTCTACTACTCCCCCACTCTTCCCACCTCATCTGAGTACTGAAGCCGCAGCGATGGGCAATATCATCGCCTATAGAAATAACGCAGCATATTCTGAGCATAGAATAATGCTGCAATAGTACCACACAAACGATATATTAGAATAAATCAACGTAAATATTATTCTGAAAGAAGTAATCAACCATCATTGAAAACAGAGGCACTCAGAGTAGAAAAGAATTTGCAAATGAAAACAAAAGAGAGGAGATGAGCAAGACACTTCAACGACAATGGAGCACAATCCATTCAATATTCACCCATTCCTTTCTTGAGAACAGTGGCAATGCAAAGATATGCCCATTTCCTTCACTTGAATGCCGACCTTACTATCGAATAAAGGTGAACTTCCAGTAGTTCAAAGGCGTTAAGCACTCAGAACAATTAGATCCCTCTTGTTGTCGACATCATCTTGCATCATCGAAAGCTTATTTCAGCAGCGCTGATCAATCATGAAGAATCATCTACGAGAATGGCCAAAGTACTGAACCACAAAACAGAAAATGCAGAACAGGAAAGGTGAGGAGAGAGCATTGGTACAGAAAAAAGGAAGTGGGAAAATAAAATCATATCAAGTGAGGAATATGATAAAAATAATTAAGAAAATGATAAGCACTCCGAAGACTTTGATCATAAGCCATCTGTTCTGCGATACTGAGTGGAAATATTTGACCAATTCGGTGTGCGCCGCCTCCACGTTCATTGACGTTTCCTCCACATTTGAATCGATCCTTGTGATCATCTCACCTTGCTCGGAAACCAATGATGCGAGCTGAATTTGTGACATCACTTTTAAAAGTTCAAATGTGGTGAAGCTACAATATTGAACTGCCGACCTCTCTTACTCTTCTTCCCCGCGCTGCCTCTCCCAAATTCACCTATCTCCCTCATCAGAAAAAGCTGTACACTAAGAATGCCCAACACCTTAATTTACTCCAACGATGTCTGTTTAAGTACAGGCAGTAGAAGAATGGATGTAACGCGGACGCTGCAATGTATCACCTGCATTACGCACTTCTGTATTCGCCTGTATTTATCAAAGAGAACTTGCAGACACAGCGAAACTAATAACTGCTAATCACATACAGAAATCAGAATAGACAGGAAACAGCAACTGAGGTGGTACCTTTGCAGTGACTAATCCAGTAAACACTTAACAGTTGCACAGTCTTTGCGGCATTCTAATCTTCCCTCTAACCGTCCCTTCTCCAAACCTTTTATGCTTTCAAAAATATCTCGCCTAGTACTCGCCGTGCGATCTCACAAATCGTTTAGACATTGTGAATATGTTCCAAAGCAACAGCAAAAATAATCCGATGAGATTTTACATGCAAATACAATTTCAGAAGCCGAATTCCTAAAATGCATTCTGACCAAATTTTCTGACAATTAAAGCAAAAATAAAAGATGAAAAGGAGCAAAACGCAACGAACCTGACGAAAGATCTGTCCAAGCTCCGAGATGCTGCTCTCAATGTTTTCCATTGTGCTTGAGCGTGCCTGCACGTACGCATCTTGCTCGTCGATCAACGATATCTAAATAAATAATCGTTTCAGAGAAAGAAAACATGTGCCATTCTACGCAGCTGACTGAGACCGTTCCCAACGTTTCCCCTTCATAGTCACTCACCTCATTCTATCACTTATATATACTTCTTTATTTCGGTAACGTTGGCACAAGTGCGCTACAGTTGCTACTGACGAAACGAGCGAAACTTTTCGAAAGAAATGGGCATGAACAGGAATGACAGTTGGGCGAGGGGTAATGGAGGTGCGAAGGTTCATTGACCTAAACAGACAGCCGGAGTTGAGAAAACGCAACTACACCTCTTGCCTTCCTCAATCGCCTTGCAGATCACCACTCACCACTAAAGCAGACAAGTAGATAAACTGATTAATGACAATGCAAACGAAGNCACCACTCACCACTAAAGCAGACAAGCAGATAAACTAATTAATGACAATGCAAACGAAAAAAATGATCGAATTCACCTGTTGCTGCATTCGATGTTTTTCCAAATGGTCCATGTCAACGGCCACTGATGAAGACGCCTTTGCATCATCTTGTAGAAGTACTGAGCCCACTGCAATTTACCAACTTTTCATATGTCTTTTTGTCCACTTCTATTTATTCGAAACAGCTGATCTTCACGAGCCCACGAGATTATAAACGAAATAAACTGTCACTCGGCTTCCAATGACTAAAATTTCTATGAGTTCTGTGAGGAGAACTCGGCCGACTGCCACCATAAAACCTGAGCTTTTGAACGTGATGGTAAATATTTAACATGCAAAAATGAAAAAGGTAGACGAGAAACAATAAAAGTGGAAATACGCACTCTATTAACCGTCTCTCTTCACTAAACGAACCAATACATTGAAGGTTGTAAGAGGTTAAGGAAAGGGCAACACACAATTGCACCGTAAACGACATTCTCCATCTGCGAACAGACATAGACTGCTCCTCTCACCGCAGACACTTCAATAGGAAGGGAATTAATGCTGAGTATATGAGAGACGAACAACGGCAACTTACTATTGCCAGTGCTGACTGAAGGCGGCAACGTCGACGGTACTGGCTGGCATTGACTGAACTTCTCGCGACGCGATTTTTGTTGTTTCAGATTCTGAAAAGATGCGACGCTACAAGCGAAAGCACAACAGGATCAAGTCTTTGCAACACATTAATCAAGCAAGTGGTCTCATCCTTTAATAATAAACAACGAGGAAGTGTTTTTAGAAGTCTTTAGAGAAATAAAAGAAACTTGCCTTAATAAAGTGAGTAATCCATGAAATGACCACCATCGCAACTGGTAGGTTTAGGTTAAAAATCAGCCGCCATAACCAGGCTGAATAAAGGCAGATTCTGAGGCCAAAAAAAACGAAAATGGGTAGCAAAACCGATGTTTCACCACCTCTCTATAACAACCGTTTTATAAGCATGGTAACTGCTGTCCGACAGCAATTTCCTTTGCAAACAATAACACGTAGACTTCATAAAAACAAAGGAAATTCCGAAATTTAGTGAAATCTTTGCGTCGCTGTTATGCAAAATGATTTCGCACTCACGACATCTAAATGCTTCAAAAATGTTCTTGCGCTATTGGGCATTTGTGGCGGATAATTCAACGAGAGCAAAAGTTGGGACTTCTCAACAGAATAACTTTTTAACTACGAAGCATACGAAAAGAAAACTTCTTGAAACTTTCGACCGGCAAGAGCATTATTTAAGTCAAAATAAAGATGTGACGCGCCACTTCTTTCCTCTTATGATGCAGTGAATATGTCAAGAAATGCATTTTTTTTTTCCAACGATAAAAGTAAGCCTTTCACTCGATTACATCAGTGATGCGAAAAGGTATCAATCGATTGTTCATTTCAGAAATGTGTACTCTAAAGATGGCAGGCCGGAACACGCTCTTCCGAATTGCCCGGGTTCGAGAAACGCCATGACACCGAGAAATGGGCCTCTAAAGCGACGGGAAAAAAGGATTGCAACACTATATATTTGTGGGCATTAAAGAGAAAAGATGCAGCCACATCACTCAGCACAAATGTGACCGACGAAACGCTCTAGTAAAACANGCAGCCACATCACTCAGCACAAATGTTACCGACGAAACGCTCTGGTAAAACGTCAGACTATCAAACCGTCCTGGTGGTAACCTGCTATTACATGGTGACTGCTCATGACTTGTACAATGGAGGAAGGAAAGGCAATTGCAACGACCGATCGTAGCGAAAGTATAAGCTACAAATAACAGCCAACACGGATATTGATACTATATCTTGAAGTATATTTAAAATTAAACAACATATAGGATGAACAAGGCAAAAAGGACAGAACATTCACTGCAAAAATAAAATAAACAAAAGTCACAGTGTACGTACCTCTGTCCTCAGCTGAAGGACACTTTGGAAATCTTTGCTAACAGAGGCAAGTTTTGACTGCAATCCAACGACGACCAGCTGCGAGTGGCCTCTTCCTTGCTCTTTTCTTGCACCGAGACCGCTCCTCTTCGAATACTCTTGCAACGATGCTATTTGCTTGTTCAAACCCGTTATGTCCTACAACATACCCTCTGACGATCAGCACTGTGAAACGATGTAATATACACAAAGAACAACTCAGCCACCAAAATAGAGGCGTACATATCACGTCCTCAGACACCATTAGTCTTGATCACTGCTTCCAAACTGGCGTCTCAGGACGCATCAACTGCAAGACATTTAAATTCAGCTCGATGTTATTCCTTATTGCAACAAAAAGATTCACTCTGTCTATCGAAACAACTAAGAATCCACAACAGCATCCAGCCAACAAATGTTTTCTGCCTCGATTTCGAAATGAAATGATGCAAACAATTCCTCAAAAATCATTCAATACAGTGCTACCGATGAACAGTACCCTCACTCTATATTTCTGTTGGGAATTACCCGTCTATCCAAGCGGGNCATGCGGAAGGCTCATTTAGACGTCAGAATAAATCAAACAATGGGTCAGCTTACCTTAATGAGATTCTCGTTACTCACCTTAACAACTTCACTGTAGAAAAGAAATAACAGTCCACATACCTGCTTAATCATCTGAGACAGCTCCTCCACTTCAACCATACGATCGTCAAATAACGAGCGCTTCTTGGCCAATTCGGTTAATTTCTCCATTTTCGCACATGTGTGACTGAGATCACGTCCGATACGTCTAAAATTTAATCAATACATCGGGCATAAACAAAGTGATTCACTGCACAATGCCTTTTTCTGCCACCTCAAACAATGGAAAGGATTATCTATGAGAGAAAGAAGCTTCTCACTCCCACCCACGCCAATGCCATCAAGGACCGACCAGAAGCAGCACTAAGGGAACTCTCAATATACATGCAGACCCGGCTGTCAAACATTCCCACTCTTCCCCCCCTTCACCCCTCAAAAGTAATTGTCAGCGACGACATAAAATGTTGCAAAAATAAGGGTGCAATAACGTATACGCAATATCATTATTGCCCAAAAATTACAACAGTACACTGTTTCGTCCCGAAATCCAGAAAAGTGTCATTCCATCCCTGAAATCTCATAACACGCAAAGTCAACACACACTTTGTGAATCGATTCCCATTCCAGCACTTGTTCTGCTAGTTGGTGGAGAAACTCTGCTCGAAAGTTGACCTACTATCTGGCTTTCATTTTAACTCCTGAGTGGTGCATTCCTACGGAGAGCCGCTTCAACGAAACAACAAAGCTTATAGGGAGGAGGATACGTAACATTACGACCATGACTACATTCCACAAACCGCGTTCAGCTAATGGCGAGGATTACAGTAAAGCAAATAATGAAGAAGCAAAGTCAGCAACAAATCAACAAGCAGGAGTCGATAAATTCATAAGCCATCAACTGCAAGCATTGAAACATACTTTGCAAGCTGGTTGAACTGAAGTGATTGCTGAACGAGGTTGTTGCGATGCTCATGAGGAACAAGTCCGTTCGCTTGAACTTTCATCTGCAACAACCTCATCTCACATTTATTTAAGCAAAGAGATAGACGTTTCATTCACATTTGCAGTGATATTATTTCTGAATAAGATAGCGACAAAGCACTAAAAGGCGCTGAAATAATAAACAGACTGCCTGGTAACCTTTAATGCATCACACTGCATCGCTCGAACGGGGTCACATGACAAAATACCAATTCGTTTGCAGTGCTCTCTGAGGACAGAACAACTGCGAATTCTCTCTTGCACAGCTGGTCAGGACCAGTGACTGACTTCTATACGCTCTAGGTCATGCAGAAGGCTGCTTTCATGCATTGCAAATATTTTGCTTTGTTGTTCTTCAATGATATCAACTGCATTAGCTTTATCAGCAAATCGGTAAAGAAATAAACAGGGAGCTCAAACTGAAATTCAAATGACAATCAAGAAAGCATTTGTGATGCCATTCGCCCATCCTCTTTTATATCAATGAAACCAAAAAAAGGAAGTGTAATATTCATATATCCTATAATTAAGGTCATTAAAAGAGCTGGATCAATAGATGTGAAGTTTCAGTTCAAGCTAGTGTCTTGACACCTGCTAGCTGCATAAGAATAACCACCAAAATATCAGCGAACGTGGCCGAAGACAAACAAATACGAACAAATAAACTGCGTCGACAGAATAAGTGTGCTATTCAAGAAAATAAAGTGGATGGAATAAGGCACGGCCTCGTTTCCCTTCATTGCTCGAGTGCAATTTTTTCTATCGCTAAAAGGGATATCCCTTTAAACAACTTCCCAGCTTTGAATTCTTTTCTCACTTTTACTATGAATTTATTCTTTCTTGATCGAAGCATGAATTCTTTGTTTAAAAACTCCGCAATAATTGCCTCTAAGAAATTTAGATGCAGCGAGTCGAAGTACGTTTAAAGCGTTAAATGTAGCTAACCTGATATGATTTGGCGGTTGTACGGAACTCGCCAGTCCGGTCCCTCTGTGGCATCTCGAATTGTATTGGCGAGATGCACGAGTAGGAATTTAATGAGTCAGATGATGCACTCGACGGCAGACCAGTACCACCAAGAATCGGTGCAGACGAAGCAGATGAAAGAGTATGCTGAAATGAACACCCTCCTCCTCACATCAGTATTCTAAACGATAAGAACAAACACTAAAACACCGATAAATAAGAGAAGAATCGAGTCATTGTCAAGTGTGGTTGTTTAATCAGCGACGATGACATCCATAATGAAGTTTCATCAGATAGCTTTCATCAAGGTTCTGTATCATCAATTACTCTCGAATGCAACTACCTTCCAAAGATTAAGGCAAGCTTTCTGGGATGCATAAATGAAAACAAGATTGGGTAAGACATCGTGCACGTGATGATGAAGCGCCCACATATTCAACTACGCATTTGGTGTGGCTCGCCAAACTGTTGTGAATTTAAATATCACTCACTCAAAATCCCTGCCTACCATTAAGCTTAAGTGTGAAGGCTAACTGAAGACTAGTAGCAGGGGAAAAACACGAGATCCAGGCCATCTTTACCGCATTCCAAAAGCAAAACACTTCTGAATATACCACAGCCGGCATTCTTTCTCCTCAAGGGAATAGATAAAGAAATCATAAGACAGCACATCGAACTCAGCAAGTAGAAATAAGCGCAACTGAATCGACAACCAACAGCACCTAACCAGCAATTATGACCGTAAGAATCGAATTCCTTTTCCTCTGTCGTTCCCCCACCCGTCCTGATCAATGACAGAAGAAATAAAAAGGTTTTTATTATATAATAATAATCTTTGGTTTGTAAGAAATAACCTGGGCTGAACTCCAAAGCGATGCAGAGAGATTGGAAAACGATGAGAACGGACTCGAATAAGGGTGCTGCTGCTTTTTGGTATCCTCGGGAGAGCTCTCAGTTAGCGCAGTTGAATTACCAGCAAAACGCCGTCTCGTCACCGTCAGCGGCAATTCAGACATAGACGGACATCAACAATCAATCACCCTGAAACTATAACCACTAAAAAGTTGTAGACACCTACCCGGTAACTACGATGGCGAAGGAGTGCAATAAACAACCGAATGTTCATAGGGGACTACCTAGAAGAATGTGAAAGAAAGAAGGAAAAGGGTAGGTAGTAGAGGAACAGGAAGGAAATGAAAAATGACTTGCACCCTCAGTTAGCTAGAGACTTGTGCTTTACAAAAGTCGGTATAGTTTCTTCTAGTTCAGTATTCCTTCAATAGCTGGAAGCCGTATGGCACAAGGCCAACGAGATGTGAATAAGTTAACGGGGCCACTGTGAAAGTTTAACTAAACTTGTGGGGAAAGGGTAGAACGCCATCTACTTTTGAAAAAAGAGGAATGCATTGGTCACTAAAATTAAAAAATGATGGTGATAGAGTTGACTGCCAACACTGCGCCCTCCCTTC
>JAARMF010000329.1:29774-48895 GCA_022844705.1 Toxascaris leonina | reverse complement strand
GCTAAACGATTCGACGAACAGAGAAAACGCTACAAAGGCAACGAGACATCCTTCGCAACTCATTAAAAAATGCGCAACAATGCGAGCGCTATTCAGCTGGTATGTGAAGCATAAACGAACACACAAACAAGCTGAATGCAAATCAATACATAAAGGGCTGAGAAATCATTGAACAACGACACACAGTGCAACGCAAATACGATCTCACTACGCACCAACAAGCCGATGTCATACAATTGCAAACAATTCTAGCACCACCAGACACCCAGAACGATGTCAAGAACTCGGCCATCACCGCCACCTCTGAAAACATTACCCGACCTCACCCACACGATCAGGGTCACAAACACAGCCTATGGATAGCTGCACTAATTTAGATGCGGTAAAACGCTGCAATGAATCGCTACCGTATTAACGAAAGGACACGTAGCCATTGCTAAAAATGCAACGAAAACAGCAATAAATTGCATTTTGCATTGAGAACGACTCGCATGTTGGATTTTTGCAATGCAAAAGTGGGAATCAGATGTATTACAATCGATAATCACTTCGATATATCCTTGGTTGCACTCTAAAGTGCTTCATTCATTCGTCATTAAGTGTTGCTGTTACATGATGATTGCAGCTCAGTTGCCATAGCAACGAGACAGCAATTTGCATGTGGAAGTGATCGTTGCACGTCTGCAGTGTTTGATGATAGACGATGTTTGTCGGATGAGTATTGCAGAGTCGATTTCGATTTTTGCATAAATGAATTCTGATTTTGTATTATATTTCTTAGTGGCCGTATGTAATATTCGGACTTGATGAAGGTGGCTAGTGGTGTTGATATTGCTGTATGCAAGAGTGTCTGACCAGAGTGACGAAGCAGTTTTGCTGTTTTGGCGAGGAAATAGCTAGCCAGAAGCAGAGCTTGTGACACATCACGTTCATGTGAGCAAAGAAGAGCGCTGTGTATTAATTCATCATCGTTGTTCTTTGATCTCAGCTTTTCCTTCGTTCGCTTGTTAGGCTTCTTAATGAAAAACGAACTATTGCCCGATACGAGGGAGAAGGAGGGAAGCATAGTTTGGAACGTTGAAATGACAATCCACTGTTGTTCAGAAAATCGTTCGTTTTTAAGCGGCTGACGCTTTTCCGCACTTTCCAAAGATGTGAGCTTGGTGAAGGGTTGGGTGCTCAGTGCGAGGTGTTGCCGCAGTGCAACTTCCACTTCTGTTTCCATTTGCATATGTTCGCATCACTGAATTATTATGTCATCAGTGTCCACATGCAGACCTCATGAGTCGATAAATATTTTCCAAGGCTTTTAAAGCGTTTTTCCTTCGACCGCCAAACGCAACGATTGCAAGAAAAAAGGATTCACTGACCGAGATGCTTACATTTCTCGTGTTATTCCACTTGCCTCCACCTCAGACCTTTTTGCTTCGATGCATCAACTTCCGTAAAATTTTGAATTTGGGAATAGAATTCCAGTTTCTGTTGGGAACAATTCCCCTTCATCTTTCCGGTCATTCAAAACCTGCAGCAGAACATTTTTAACGCAGCTTTAATGCGTCACCCTGCCATGTGATGCATGCATGCTTCTTGCACGCATTCAGTGACATAAGCTTCTGTAGACTACTTGTATATTATGTTTACTGGGAATGTGGTTAAGTGGACAGTTGGGAATTGGATCGGAACGAAGTTTAACCGGGTCCCATCGAAAATTCTCTCATCCGGGCGACCAGCTTTTCTCATTTTTTTTCGGCGGTGACGTTGGGACCGGATTTAAACCGTACCCAAAGAGTGACTTTTCTGTATATTTCGACATCTTCAGTTTCAGTAAGCGCATTGTCGTACGATTAAATGAAGCTTGTGTCCACCAGCTATGAGTCAATCATTGCAACGCTTCCCATCGCTTGCAGTCGTACTATCGTTCCTTGGTACTATGTCACAGTTTAAAGTATATACCCATTGCAACTCTTACATAAAGGTGGCGTGAAGGTCGTCGTCGAGTTTATGAAACGTTGGTGCTGTGGCCAAAGTAGTTTTGGCCTTGAAATGCACTGCAAGAAGCTAGCTTACCTCACACTAGAAGTGCTTAGCAAGAGTTTACTGTCTTTAAAGACTTCATCGTGAAGGCCTTCTTAGACTGCTAAGTGAATAGTCATACATTCACAATATATTCTTGATTTGTTCTTTCCATTAGGCACACACCTGTTTGCATCTGAATAACACGTCATTCTGTTTATGAACATTGAAGCTTATCGCATTCGCAACTTTCGGGAGATGTCCAAATACCTGATAAAGAAAAAGGATCTCACATCCACAGACGATTTTCTGACCTTAACTAGAAGAGTCATACTTGAGTAAGGGAATGGGAGGGGGATGAAGAGAGGGCTCATAAACTAGAGAATATCATGGGTAATGTTGTTCAACATTCTAGCAGTGGAAAATATTGAAATCAGAAAATGCAGTGAAAATTTCAGCGGGCAGATTTGCGATGAGGTGGACGATTTATTTGCTGTTGTCCACCGCAGTCGTTGCTCATCAGCAGCCGCAATTTCCTGGTCAGAATGCTCAACAGCCACCTGAGGTATGTACCGTTGTCGTGCGATATGGATTTTTTTATGTTGAACTCTCGAAGGCAGATGGTTTACGACAAAATATGAGCGAAACGAGCTCACAGATACGATAATGCAGCAAATAAAAATTAATGATGAAATTGGTGGACGACAGCAAAATTAGTTATGGTAGCTCGTGGATGTTGATTTATTCTGCGGTTGAATCTGTTCGGCACGAAACATCTTGAGCAGTATTAATGTGAGGTGGACATGATTTTATCATCATACAAATTCTTCTGGCTTACATTTTCCCGCAACCCATTAAAATCAAGTTTGTCCTTCTGGTAAATGACGCTATCAGAAGGTTTTCGAGAGACATTTCGGACAGGATTTGATGCCTTTTACCTGTGTTTTGGGGTTGTGCAGAAGATACTTTAATGATGGCTAGTTGAATGTACAAGATTCCGATGCGTTGGTGGAATGTGCGGATGCAGCAAAATTAAGATATTTGCAGGTGCATCATCAAAACCAACAGTATCGGCAGCCAGCACCTGCGCACCCAAATACACCTTCCGCGCATACGCAGGAGTTCGGAGGACAACAGGCTCAAGATGCTGCGTAGGTGTTTCATATTATATTTGTCGTACGTAAATTAACAGCAGAGTTGTCCGCTAACAGTTGTTTACTGAGGTACGTTTTTGCAGTAGGTGTTTTGGTTCAACAGAAGGTGCGGAAATTTTATTAAAGTACTAGACCTTGAGAGTGGCTGATGACGGTATTTCTTTGCCTTTGACCTACGACTGCTTTGGGCAACCAATTTGTTAAGGAGGCACTCTAAATCTGTTGAGCCTAGAGGGCTGTTTGTCGTCATATGAAGTAGTATCCGATGTTTGAGGTTCAAGGCATATTAGTGATTTCCAATGTTATCAACTACTGTCGCTTTCTTTTATCTGACTCGATCGTTTTTTACTGTCTCATTTTTGATTGGCGATCGAGGAACAGAAATGAAAATGTTGAATATCTGGAATGGGACCGATGTGCAACATTTTAAACTTTGTTTTGTGACGAGTTCCTAAGAGTAGTGCGATTGTTTTTCAGACATATTAAAGAGCATTTGGATGGTAAGGTGGATCCGACAGCAAACATGACCCCTGAACAGCTGCAGTTCCATTATTTCAATATGCACGATTTGGATAAGAACGGCAAATTGGATGGAATCGAACTAATTAAAGCGATCACCCATTTCCATGCCGGTTTGCAGCTAGTCCTTTATTAAAGGCCTGCTTTGAGAATTCTTTTTACTGTATAAGGCTCACTTGATGAATGTGGAAACGCAACCATCGTGCCAAGAACGAGGCAAGTTGGCACAGCTTAACCGTCGTAGGATGACTGAGGTTTGCTGAGGTTTTTTGCTCAGTGATGAAATAAAGAGACTTCCTGAGAGCCCTTTCTGAATTGTCGGAGAAAATTCGAAAGGACAGCGAAAAGGTTACGCTGTGTGATCATACGTCTTTACTTGTTTTGAAATGCAGTCATTTGCAGCCTGACATGCTTTGAGAATACTCTAAAATGCTTTGGTTGTGGACTTTTTCAAAGTGTTAGAGAGGAAGGGAGCGGAAATTGTCGGCATTCATTTCCTCTCCTCTAAAGTTTGGGTTTTGTATGAACAGAAGGGAGTGCCAATGCGCAAGTGAAGAAGAGAGGCAGTAGAAATACTGCAGACCTTCATGTCCTTTGCTTAAACGGGTATTTGGTACTACTACGCACATAATGCCAATGCGAAAACAAGCAGGGAAAGGGGGGGGGGGGAGGCAGAAGAAGAGGATTTAGCTGAGATTAATCAAAATGGTGATATGACTTTCTCAATCCTGGAATAAAGGTTTGATATGCGTAAAGGTTGGTAAATTAATGAAACAACAAAAGTAATTGTCATCACGCTGCCGCTCAACACTTAAAATAGCGCACATTGCCGGGTAGAGGACTGCGCTGTAACGATGCTGTCGATTGACGACAACGTTTTAGCGATCTTCATTAGTAATTGCAACTCTCTTAAATATGCACTAAATTTTTTCTGTTTCGAACGAACTGAAAAAGAGGACCTGTATCAGCGAGGGGTTTTTATTTTAGAGAATCCTGGCCCAGCTCACCAAGGAAGTAACATGCCGCCACCATTGCCAAGTGAAGTCGAGCTGGAGCAAATGATTGACTCGATTCTGCGTGAGGATGACTTTGATTCGGATGGTTATATCGATTACGGCGAGTTTCTGAAGGCACAGAAGCAGAGAGATGAGCAGGCACGAAGTCATCAACAGCAACAGCAACAACAACAACAACAACAACCGCCACCTCCCCCGCGCTGAAACGTTGATTTGTTCAATAGCGAATCTTTGTAATCGATAGTCGATACATAAGGACGTGACGGTTAGTTGAAGCAAGGGCTTCGGAGATGGGCATTTGTTGCGGGAGGGCACTAGGTCGAAACTTATTTTGCGGAACTGACGTGTGAGGTGGGAAAATTGCCTCAGTTGGAAANGGGGGGGGGGGGGCAGGGAGGAGGTGTTCTGTGACAGCGTTATGTTTATACACTCGACTTCTTCCCAAACACAAATACTTGCTGATTATTGCACATGTCGAGTGCTACCAGTTATAGAGAGCAACGTATGCTCTCTGCGAGATGGTCGGAAATCTGGGAAGTGTGCTTGATTGAAAAGATAAGAGGGAAGGATATTAGTAATATTTGCCAAGTTGTTTTTATCATTGAAATGGTTGCCTTTCACTGTCTGTACTCAGAAATATGTTATCTGTGCAAGTAGCTTTGCTTCCAATGAGGTGCTTCTCGTATTGTTTTTAAATTCGTCTCGAGAGACGAAAATGCAAACTGTTAAATGTTTTTCGTTGGGTGGAAAAAAATGAAACTATATCGACTTTTTCAGTGATAGTCTAAGTAACTTACCAAGAGCTAGATTGCACCTTTAAGTGAACGAGGCTTGATTGAGGTAATCCTTTGCAGCTCAGATATCCTGAAAGCTTAGAAGTCTTGTATTCATATTTTTGAATGGCTTTGGAATATTTTTAAATGATGTAATTCTGTTTTATGAAATATTCACATAACTTACTTCGTCTGAGAATAAGATCATTTCTTCTTTAGTTTCGATTGAGGAGCTTAATGATTTGTCTGTTCGTTAAAACGTTTAGTCGTCTAGGAAATAGGTCGTTTATAGCATAGTCGATGAAGCACGGCATTATCGCATACAATTATCGAGCTTAGTACGCATCCTAGTCTCATTTCAAGGAGTGAAGGGAAATATAGTGCTCAGGAATGTTTCAACATAANCTTAGTACGCATCCTAGTCTCATTTCAAGGAGTGAAGGGAAATAAGGTGCTCAGGAATGTTTCAACATGGTGACTAAATGTGAATGAACCGTCTGAACACGGAAGTGCTCGATGGTTTGTGATGCTGTTATGTTATTGCTGTTGTCTCTCGTTGTGGTGGTGTTGTTCTTGTTTGGGTCTGTTTGTTGTGTGTTAATGCATAATATTGTTCACTATTCCATATTTCTCTTATTGTGATATTTCAGTGAATATTTTATTGTTTTCTTTGGTTGTGCGAAATAATATGAATGTTTCTTTATTAGTTGTAACGTTTATTCTCATATTTCCACAAATGAAAAATGATTCGACATTATTGCTGTTAATAACATCTACAATATATGGGAACTTGCTCTATCATGTTTCGCTTTGATGCATCAAATTCGGATGCGTTTTTTGCGATTAAAATTGCAGCAAAAAACTCCCGCATGCTTTTTCATTCTGCACGGGTTCGGGGAAGCTTTCGCACAGGTTTCATAGGAGAGATTGGAACAGAAAAAATATAAGGACATCATTTTGCATACTGCTGACTAAAAAGACTGCCAAGATAAGCAAGTGCGAAAATGCTAATCGTGTTAGCTAATGGACAGCTGGACGTATCTGATGGCAATGTGTAGTTTATGTATCTGTCTATCTGTCGAATTCCGAGCAGAATTGAAGTTGGTGGCTTGCATCAAGGGATGAAGCCTCATACTACCTTGTACGTAAGTCAATAAAATTGGAAAAGTCATACGTACATTCAAGGATGTTAAAAAGTCGCATACATTTTATGGTAATCGAGATTTCCTTTTGCGTTGCTGAGGCTGAATGAAGGCAATGCTTTCCAGAGTGGTGCGATCGATCCGCCAGTTAAAATGTTAAAGATTGTACGGCCAGTTTTGTGGAGAAATTCATTTGCATAGCTATTTATAATTTCGAGTGTCCATTGTTTCGCGAATATCGGGACGCCTCATAATCGGAAGAAAACAACGATTGACTATGCAAATGAACATTCGAATGAGTATGGTTGTTGATCGATGGGCAAAATAATTAACGAGTAGAGAGCAAAATCAAAGAGAGTAACGAAGAATTGGAACAATTCAACAATTCAACTAAGCAACAATAAGCAACCGACTTGTGGGAATGACACGGAAAATGATTGAAAAAAGAGATTCAGCACAATGGCGAACGTGGCAAATAGGGCATTCGTTTCATTGCTGTGCGGTGATCAGAATTGATTGTGCGTTTAAGGCAGCAGCTAATGTGCAAACATCGGGCGTACATGTGTACAATGATATTTTCATAGAGCACATCCCATAATGATGCCATCCTACATAGCGATGCTCCTCGCTTGTTGCTTTATGCTAATGCATGTTGAGGTTGTTTTATTGCACATACAACCTACTCCAGGTTTGTATCTTTTGCAGTAATCTAGATTCATAATCGGACAGAGAGGCAAGGAAGAGTGCACCGCTTCCTCCTCTCATTCTCTAAGAATAGAAAGACGGAAGTGGAGGGTTTTATTAATTTAATTTTTTTTGACGCTTATTTCTTTCTCAGCTATAGCACATTATCCAACATCACTGATTACGAAGCCCCGAAATGTTGATTTCCCATCAACAAACTAATCTTCTCTATTTATAGTCTGTGCCCCCAATGCCAACCGGAATGATCATCGTTGATCACAGAGATCACCGCGGATGGCTAAAAAGCGCATTTAAATAAGGCGCAGGACACGTTCAAATGTTAATCGTTTTTTTGCTGTTGAATGCATAATCTAATTTCTTTTAGCTATGGCATTTGAGCTGTGCAAGTGCACAATGAAATGCACACTGAAATAAGCTTCCTCGAAATTCCCACATATTTAATCGATTCGACGGCTTTATTTCCTATCAATCGCTTGATTCTATTCGTAATTACAGGACGACCAATAATCCATGAGTGCATCATTGGATGGGTTCATTATTTACCAGCCAATGGTCAGAAGTTGAGGATGAAAATGAGGATATCGAACTTTCTTGATATATAAAACTTTACAGGATTCCATAAAATTGTGTGTCAAATAGACGCACAGGTCAGTGCCAGGTGCACAAATCACTGAGCCATCAGATTATTGAGAATAAAATTGGTGCTTAGAGAAATAGAATTTGGGAGTGAAGAGGGATAAGCATCCAATGATTGATTTTGTGATGAATGGAATGTTGGTTTTGTTTTATTGTTGGATGATATTCAGCGATATGCAATAATATTATTATGGTGATTGTTGCGAACAAAGCAACAAACAAAAGCAATGACTTTTTCATGAGTATACCGAACAGGAAAGTTGTTTCTTCGTTGGAGTCACTCAACGCATCAGTATCGTTCACACTAATATACCGAACATTTATATAGACAAATTTTTCCTATTGAAATTTCACAAATTTACACTTGCTACAATAAGCGAATACTCATGTGAGAAGGGATCAGAAGGCAGGACAGAAGCAAGGGTGAGGGGAGATGGGGAGGGCCGAAGCCAGAAAATCCCATTATTCGACCTCAATAGCGTAGATGATGGATGGTGATGAAACATTAACTCCATAAACGAATAAATGTGCAAAGATTTTTGTCAGAAACATCTACAAGTATGAAGTTTGTGTGATATTTCTTTAATGTATTTTAAACAAAGCACAACACTGCATCATGAGACAACACTATCCTGAGGAGTGAGGGAACCCTAAAAACATAATTTGCAGGCCCTCATATTCCACACAAATTCGCTGACAATGCAGCAATCCACGACAAAGAGTAGGTGTTTTATTCACTTTTTATATTCTTATAGTAACAATTTCATTCATGCAAAATCGACCTCTTATTTTAATGCTCCATATCTCACCTCACCAGGTTTCTGCACATTTTTTTTACAACGTATACAACTTAGAGACAATTTCAAATTTTTCTGATTCATATGATAGAATTTCTCGAAGTGCAATATAATTAATTTTGGCACTTTCGTTGCTTCTTATTGATCCTTTCAATTCTATTCTTCCGACAGTTGCCTCAATAAGTTTACTGCGCTTAATTCACCGCTTATTGCCTTATGTTTTTAGTCATTTATATGGTTAGAATAGTGTTCTGAAAATGTGTTCGATAAAAGTTTAATAATTTTAAACGCAATTTCGAATGCACTTTCCAACGATATTTCAGATTTTTATATCTTTTTATATATGAGTAGATTTATTTCGATGCAGTACACTTCGAGCATCAATGTTTCACAAGCATTGTGAAAACGCTTGAGGAATGCGCTAAAATATTGGTCATAATTTGTGTCATCATACAGATCGTTTCATCGAGTTACATCAATGTCAGTGGAACGTCATACAAACTAACAATTTTTGGAGTTGAAGAGACTATTCGTTATTGCAGATTATCGATTATTTGCATTGAATTTTATGAATCTATTTTGAATTTCTTTTGTTTTATTTAAAAACAATTCACTCGTGTATGAAAATATTATATAATTGTAGACATATAAAGAAACATTTGGAGAATAAAATCGATGTGACTAAGGATTGGGATGAGGAGAAGCAATTGTTTTTTTATTTCTCGTTGAGTGATCTCAATCATGATCAGGTTATTGATGGCCTCGAGATTATAAAAGAAGCAACACACGAGCATCCAGGTGAGTCAAGTTCTTACATCACACCTCATTTTCATTTCGTTGAAGCATTCGAATACACGAGATTATAATTAATTCCAAATATATCAGGTATACCGGATAACCAACAAAGAAGCCCACCTTAATAGAAGTCGGTATCCTACCGTTCAAGACTCTTCCATTACGGTGTGTTTTTCCGAACAATCTTAATCAAACTGTTTAAAAATGATTTAGAACTGACCGACATTCACTATTCTTTTTGAGAGATGACATAGAATCTAATATTCAAATTTGCCAACTTTTAAAATAGAGCATCAAATTCACATTGTTTCAAGAGGACGAAACATCTTCCGGGCAGGTGCTTTATGGGCAACATTTCTTGTACAAAAAGCAAAGTATGTGAGTCCGAGCTGCTCGTCTTTACCCGTTCTGTTTTTCTAGTGATGCTCTCTGCAGTTATTTCATAATACGTTTATTTTAGGTGATTCAGTTTCGTCACAGCCGATATCCGAAAAATTTCTTGAGGAAATGGTCGACTCACTCCTAAAGGATATGGATCTTAATAATGATGGTGTTGTTGACTTTGTTGAATTCACTTACCAACACAAATCTTCATCATCATCACCACCAAAATAAATATAATTCCACTCGTGTTTCATCATATGTTTTTGCTGTTGTTTGCTTTCGGGATGAACGAATAAAGAAATAACGATTTTTAATAAACGAACTGAACACATTTAACGAGCAGAGATCATCATTCGAGTATAAATCTTTCAATACATTTTTCGCATCTTTCTCATCTCATAATTGAAGGTTTATAAATAATGCAATCTGCACCTAGAATCTGTGTGTGTTCTAGTTCATATATAGTTATGGCAAAGAAATATAGAAGGAAAGGGTTCGTTGCTTGCATTCTGATTTATGAAGCTCTCAATATGCTTTAGAAAGATCGGAACCGTCCAAAAACTTGTTCGCCCCAACTAAAAATATTCATTTCATCCATCTTGGGTCAAAGATTTTTATTTTTCATTCTAAAATTTGTTTGGAGATTTTTATATCCTTTTCAAGTTTTGCCTTATTAGTTGATAGCACAACCCAAAAGAGTGGGGATTTCTGTGCTTCCGAATTGCTTCTGAACGATCCTTACAAGTTTTATTCCATTATAAAGTTTCAACGAAAATTTCTGGGTTTCCCCGCGTAATTTTCTGGCTTGCTAATAAGATACATACGATAAGAGGGCACAAATTTTTGTATCACCTTTCTCTTAATCAGGGTAGGAGGAGGCGGGGGAGGGGTGGAAGGGGGGGGGAGGGGGAGATCTGCAAATTTCTGCACTTCAGGAAGTGTGGAGGAATGAAAGCAAAAACATCACTGGAATAGCCTGGAGATTTTAAGATTTTCGGGTAAAATCGCGGCAAAACCACACTCTGGCGCATTACCGGCGATGTGAGCCGATCGTTAAATCTTATGACTTGGAGTTCTCTTAAATAATTTCTTTTTCAACGTTTCCATCACTGAAACTGCAATTTCATTTGACCTCTGACACATTGTTGATTGATTAACGTTAAGTTTTTAGATATGATGATCGATTATAATTTGCAATGAAATGAGTGTAAAGTTTAACGACAGTTAGTTGGAAATCCTTCGAAAAATATGGCGCAAATTTTCTATTTGTGATGCGAATTGAATACATTATATAATTCACTCCAGAAGATGTTGAATACTTTTATGAATCTGAAAAGAGAAATATTCATTTTTTCGAAAATTCGAGCACATTTGGCATATGACCAATTTTGAATTTTTTTCACCATACGGAAATGTGAGATTGTGATGAAACAGATGAACTCTCCTCTTCAAAGTTGTTGAGATATTTTGCTTGAGGATAGTGTTGCGAGGGGTTGAGCGAGCAATGTTGATGCGTTGCAAAAAAATTGTCGCATTTGCAAAGATTGTTGTGGGAGGAGAAGTATAACATACTACTCAGCCTGATGGTAGTCGAGACCGGGAACATGGCAGCAGTGATTTAAAACGTTATCTGAGTATGCAATGATAATAATTTGCTGAATAATTGATGCTCAGTTCGTCAAAAAATAGATAATTTGAGTATAGAACATGAACTGAACTGTGCCGAAATGATTGTTTATTCAACAGCTGATTAAGCAAACGTCAGTCTCGAAAAAGAGTGCGTCCTTTGATAGAATCACCGACTCAGAAAATGGCGTTTCATAACAAGAAAGGCGCCGCACCAACGTCGGACCGTTCAATTATGGTAATTCCACAATTAATTTCGATAACTTAAGCCACTTTGAACGGTTGCGATAGGAACTTCGTAGAATTTTTTAGGCTAGAAAGAAATCTGTGAGAATGGGGTCACTTTTGCACAAGGAAGGTGAGAACTTCTGTTTGGTTGAAGCATAGAGACTGGGAAAGAGTATGAGGAGGAAAAAGGAAATAAACATTTCCTGATTCCACATCTTAGGTCTCGACCTCTTCCTTCAGGTTTCCCAACTACCGAACAACTGATAGGCATTAAAATCAAATGAAGGTGTTCAACGAGATTTGGTGGCTGGTCTGACAATTATAGCGAATATGATTGCTGTGATGAATGTGCAGTTGTTTGCATTTCGGGAATCGATTCAGGATAAGAGAGGGACGGCCATATCGGCATGCATTTTGGACTGAACAAATGTCTCTCGCATTCACGTCGCAACACTATNTCGCATTCACGTCGCAACACTACGGCACTCATCCTGTATTGCTATCTGCTAAAGTTAGCTAATGTTGCTCTACAGCAGCAGTAGCCTACTCCTGGTGATTTACTTTTGAATTACTCAACTCCACGGTAATTTATGGAAGGAGAGAGGATTCCTTTTCCGATTCAACGGTCCAAATAATCAAAAAAAAATTATCGGGAGAAATTTTGCTGAATTTCTCTGAAAAAAGAGGTATGTTCGGCCGAAATCCCCTTGAAAAACGTCAAAGAGGAATTCATTTCTTGTTATCCTCCATACAAACCATGGCACACATCTTATTGGCCTAGTTCGTTCTTACTGAAGGGTCAAAAGTTTTCACTCAAGTACGTGCGTCATAGCTTTGCTGCAGAGGAATCATTCTGTGATGGAGAGCTGATCCTTTACGCTATTGCTAAAGTCACTTCTAGTTCTTTATTCAGTTTGCAATCGCAGACTATATTTTGCTTTTTTGAGTCTTTTTCTTTCGTGCGCTTTATTAACTTCCGTTGGATTGATGCGATTCCAAAGATTTTTTGACTTTTCCATTCACAAGCCAAGATCACTGCCATGCTACGTAGAGAAATTATTTTAGGACACCTCTAATATATTCAGCAAATGCGAATATTTCCCCATAGGATGTCTAGCTATCCTTTTGCAACGTTCAATCAAGCAAATATTTCAAAAGAACAACCCGAAATATATCACGCAAAATATGTAGTGCACTTTCCTGAACTTAAAAATTACTCTATCGACCTATCTGTGCGTATATATGCGTCTACATGTCTGGCTGTCTCTCTATCCACTAATTTCGACTTCCAAAGGCAGTAGAGCTTGAATTAGATGTTTCGTTTATGTAATGCACATTGCATGATAGTTTCGCAGACTCTGCTTCACTTTGATGCATAAATTCCAGAAAAGGTTATGGATATTTAAAGATAGTAAAAACGCTTTTATTTTATATCGACTTTTCATTTATAGCAGTCGAGACACCAAAATGAATTGTTTTGCGATAATTCTTGTGAACAATCGGATTAGTTGAAGCACGAATGCGTTGTTCCATATATTTCATATTTCGTTGACATTTTGTGAGTGTTCGATTGTCTCTAATTGTCCTTATCACCAATTTATCACCGTGAATCGAATATTGATGGACGATGTGTATTACTATGATAATGCCCTAAGCGTGGCTGACATGTTTATATCACTGAGAGTGACGATTAATGAACATGTTCAGTATCTTCGCTTCATCGTCTTTGTCTCTCCACTCAACTCGTATATAGACAGACACTTACCGTAACTATTGATCTCGTGGAAACAAGAAACTACCGCTTGCGCTTACTTAATAGAAAATGTTTTAATATGAACGTGGTTGGTCAGATGAGCGATATGCAAAAGAGTACATCATGGCAAATCGTTTGGCATTTTTGAGTGATTGTTGGGTGGAAGGGATGGCATCGTATTGGTGGAATAATGCTACTGACGGCGTGAAAATTGTTTTTATTTTAGATCCGTTGTAAACTGTGTCTTCTTTATTCATTGTCGGATTTTATTTTCTACTCAATAACCCTCTGAAATTGGAACTCAACTTTTCTTCAGAGAGCAGCACTTCTAGAATTTTAAGCCTGTTTGATTGCTTTGCTCGTATCTAATCTCCATCATAAAATTAGAAGTGTGAGTTGATAGATTTCTTCTCCCTCCCTTCGCACCCCTCACCCCCGCCCCCATCTTTTTCGCCGTCTTTTCCTTTCCTCTTCTGTAGCACAATCATTTAGGTGAATTAACGTTCGAAGAAACTGAGAAAAGATTTTTTCGTGACATTTTTGGGATGCTTTTCAGTGAATGTTCAGATGCATTTCCGTTGGTTCATAACAAAAGGTTTATGCCGCCACTAGCTTCATCTCTTCAGTGTCTGGTCTCTGAAATTTAGTTGGTAAAGAAAAAATCAGTCCTCCTTTAATATATCCGTATAGGCAGAATTGTTTTCTTCAATGCCTGTAAACGATTCAATAAATGCTCAGCATAGCATATCAACCGAGTCCAAAAATTATATTTTAGGCATTTGAAACAATGTTTAGAGAATTAAATTGATGGAATTGAAGGATGGGATGAGGTGAAGGAATCGTTTCACTATTTTTCAATGAGTAACCTCATGAAAGAGTAGTGCATCGATAGCCTTCAGATTCTGAAGACGATGACGCATGAGCATCCAACTAAAGCAGATTAATAAATACACTGATGTAAAGGAGGTAAAGTGATGAAAGGGGACGGCCACTGAGTGCAGACAGCCGTCCCCTTGATCGGTGACCGTACAGCCAGTGTACATGCCATCTATAACTCGCGAAGTTAACACATTTATCTGCACACGATCTTCTCGTCTCACGAGCAACAACACTTCATACTATAAGGAATGTGAAAAGAAGACTAAAAAAACTGCAGATTTATAACCGCACAGCAAGTTGTGATAATAGACGTTCAATCGAATGCGATACACCGTGGTAGAGGAAGATCACACAAGCAGAGCGATAGCACGCGATTGATTCACCTCGAAGGAGTTGAGTAATTGAGACAGTGATGGATCACATTCCAAGAATGAAACTATGATTAACGAATTCAAAATAAAGAGTTATATCGCAAAATAGTGCAACGAAAGGCACAAGGAGATCAGTCTTCCTTCAAATAAGGGCATGAAATGCCTTAACACAACGAAGAGTTATTGCGAATCATGCGTTCTATATTTGTTACAGATTTATTTTACACTCAACAACCCTTTAAAAGTATAACGAAGAGCGAGATAAGGACCACCCACTCCTTCCTCAAGCTACTAATAATTTAGTTATCAATTTTTCATGTTTACATATGCGAAACTGGCATATGTAGAAAAGCATGCAGAAACATCGCACCTGTACATGTTTTTTGCTTATATTTCGGCCGAGTGAGACTATAGTAACTAGATTGCACGAGTATCATATCTTGCGATGACCTCCGACGTTGATTGTCCAGTTCGTTCATCAACTTTGAAGGAAGTAAGAGGTGATCAAAATAAAAGAAAATCGAAGGTTTATAAGCATTTTGCATTTGATAAGGTTTCATATGAGCATGTTCTGCACACAAAAAAGAATCGTTTTAAAGCAGTCGGTTCACTATGGATACATGCAAATATATTTTATTGTTCGTGGCAGTTTAGGAAAGAATTTGAGCCACTAAAGAGCATTGCAACAGTGAATTTCATCTGAGCTACTAGCATGCGGTCGTTTATTTATTTTCACCTCAGCTAATGGTGAATTTTGTGACAACAGCAAAATGATCGGATGGATAATCATTGTGCCAATGATATGGTTTAGGCCAGACCACATCACGTCCTTGGTACGTGTACGAATTCACCGGCTTCAACAATGAACTCTTGTAAAAAATGAAGTCGATCCGATCCTGAGGCTCGGGGATTGTCCAGCCCCAACCAGCACTACTTGTCTTCTCGACCGTTGACCATGTGTTACCTGAATGGCACGTGAGTGCATTTATTTAGGCGGATATTCGAAATAATATGCCTGAAGTTGGTCGGGTTGAGAAAGAGAAACAGTTATTTTTCCATGCTTTGGACCCATGTTATGCTCTGAGTCTTTGTTTTGCAAATGAAGTTGTTGCTGCATTTTGAGGCATTTGTGTTTGCATATGTGAGCATCTGATGTGGAGGTAATTGGATGGACATAATGTATAATGCGGGACTAGCTCTCACACATAAATTTCACGCCGATGTTCAGAAGAACTTATGAAGATTTTACGGGTTACCGTATTTGAGTTTACTTTGTTGTGTTCACTCGTCATTTTGCACCTGCCAGCTTGCAGAAAAATGAATACTCTATAGAAGAATTGCACGGTCGGTCGAATCAGTTAAAACACCGTGACGTTGTTCTGCACATTCTAATTTTTGTTGTGATATGTGAAAGGGATGTTAAACTCGATACTGATAACACAAGGAATGTTAAACTATTGAAGCGAAGAGGGCCGCTTTGTTGGTTAGAAGGGCTGGATGAAAAATCACATGATGACCCTGCACTTTTGATGCGCTTTCACATTTGTTTAGCTTAAATATAAACTGAAACTATAGCAGAGCTTGACCTGTAGATAAGATAAGCTGATATCAAAGACAGAGAGACTCGATACTGATAACATAAGGAATGTTAAACTATTGAAAGAGGAGAGGGCCGCTTTGTTGCTTTATGCAAATTACGACGAGATTTGAAAAGGGTTTCTGCATCTTGAAGCAAATGCGACACACCAACAATACTTTTTATGCAGTGATCACAAATGCCAGCGAAGATTTAGAAGGAGAATTCGAGTGGAACATGCAACACTCGAACTTAGGATTTTGATCTGTGGACAGAGAGGTAGAAGCGATTATATATTTGATTTAAATCAATGCATAATAAGAGCTTTCTTCAGAAAATCTTGCAAATGAATCAACTAATGTCATTTGCGTACCTGTTTTGAGAAGCGGATTCGGATGCAGTTCCCGGAAGGAATCTTCCATCACCGCTTCACCCTGTAGCATCTTCGTCGCAGGCCAATCGAATACCCATCCGCCATGCATATGTCTGTATTTGGCACAACTATTTTATATAAAAAAGAACGCAGTGTTTTTATCAAAGTTTTTTCGAAATATTAAAAACATTTTTTATTTTTGACGCAAATTTCAGAGGAGGAGATCAAGGCTCGATAAGTTGTCGTCAAAATGAGATGAAGGATGACGGTCTGAATTCTTTTCTTGCAAAATTCCTCTTGTAATATACCCGAATGCAACTATTTTCCCGAATTCCACTGCACATTCCTTTTTCTCTTCACTTCTCATTTCAGATTGTTGAAAGGTAATAAAATGCTATTGGATGGTTGAGCAATTAGCATAACAAAGATAGCTATCGATTTGCACTCCAGCAAACTTCCCATGAGAAGAGAGTTATGGGTCAATAAGGTCGAGCTCTGATTTAAACGAATATAAACAGACACATATTTTACATTCCACCCAGCTTTGATTAATTTTGAATTCATCCTGGCTCTCTTTCTCATAAATCTGACAATTGTTATGTTTCCTGAACCTACTTTGTTTCTTCGGTCCAATCGAGATGTGATGGAGCGTTGAAGTCGCCACACACAAGCAACGGCTCTTCGCTGGACCTCTTCAGTGCTGTGCGAAAACTGTCGTCGAGAATAAATTCACGCATATTCTCGAATCGGCCTTCAAAGCTTTATTTACGAAATAACGGATGATAACGACGATGATAATTTTTAGAACGAAAACATCCCTGCTGCCGAATGCATGTGGCATAACAACTGATATACCCACGTCGGTAATACACCTCACACCGCCTATGCACATTTACGGTATTTCGGTGTTAATACGTGATTGCGAAGTACGTCGAATGCTACATCTCTATAAATGTCGCAAAACGTCGAGCTAATCCCTCCCCCTTCCATTCCCAGCACCTCACTCTTCCCTTAGTACAACTTGCACCTCAAACTCGGTCCCCCTGAAAGCTTTTTTGCATTCGTAGAAACACTTTCTCTATCAGTGTATACCGTTCACTGAACTATGTCGTTTTTCGAATCCATCTCCCACTCAAGTTTGGTTGCCTATCGGATCAGAGCATCGCAAATCCCTGAAATGAATTAGGGGCCTACAGATGTACAAAGAAGTCACCGTTTCCATCTATATTCCTCTCGCCTGCCATAATTTGCGTCGCATATGACACCAGTTTATTGTTTGCCGCGTACGGACCATAAGACCTGAAATAAGAATTAGTTGTTGCCTTATCAAAGGAGTAAAAAACACTGAGGTTCAGCTTTGATGGGCTTCGCATTGCCGAAGAGAACTTTGCAGAAAGCGAAACACATTTGCTTGTCCGCACATCCCATTAATCTCAGTGTAAATATTTATTGCGTCAACGTTGGTGTCTTTGAACGTTTTCGATAATAAACATTTGTTTTGTTTGTCGTACAATATGAAAAATATGAGAATATTGATGAGATTTCCAGAAAGTGGTAATGAATGGGAACATAAATGAGGGAATATAAGGAGATTCAGTCTTTTAAAATTTCCATGGGATACGCAGTGAAACGTAATATTTTTTGGTAGTACGCAAGGAAGGATCTCTGCGTCTGGAGGTCGTGTGCCTTGATGTGAGTAACATGCTCTGGCCTATATTCGTGGTTGAATCATTTGTGCCCTTTGTTAGATGATCCAGAATGATGGCGCTTATAGCAAAGTGCGATCTGAGGTGAAACAAAATTTTGTGACATATTACCTGTAGTCGAGATGAAGACTATAGAGATGAACGGTTCGATTGTAAATGGGGAGTAGAATCTTTGCACCAATACTACGCGTCGTTGTTGCAACCGAATCGTTAATAATCTGCAAAATTGAAGTTCAGTCGATTGTAATCAGCTTCAGTGGTGAAGCAGTCGCTGTAGCTCAAGTGGTAAAGCGGCGCTTGTTAAAGCATAAAGTAAAACGGGCTTGAAGCGATGTGCAATATGCACTTCTGCAATCTCACTCATTATATAGTTCGGTATCATTGATGCTCATCGAATCATGCAAGATTTGCAACGATATATTCACGTTCATCAAACTCTTTGGTCTAGGTTTCCCCAGCAAAATTGCAAAGTGCGGTTTTGGGTGGTGACAGAGTCGAGGAACCAACAAAATCTATGAATCTTCAGTCACATTTCAGTGCCTGCAAGTATTGCTTCAAAGTTAATGGATCAATTCAAAAGTGGGTGTGGCAGTCATATCGCGATTAAGATTGACCTGTTCATGTTTTAAATAGGTAGAAATATAAATATGAACATAAACATAAACACAAATATAA
>JAARMF010000329.1:18458-28506 GCA_022844705.1 Toxascaris leonina | reverse complement strand
CCTGGCCAGCGGGGTGGCGTCACTTATTGGCTACAACAATGCAAAACCACGGGCCTCAGTACCCTAATGGAAGCGCATTGTGACCGTCAGCGTCATGGACGTTCGACAGTCCGGTCAATCAAGTGATCAAGTGATATATATAAATCACAGTACTTCTGTCTTGATATATCTCAATGGCTCACCGGATGACGCGTAAGAATAGCAGTATCCGGATAAGAATAGTTGTTGGCCACTCCACTCCATCGTGGTCCCAGCATCTTGATCAACTCGCTAATGACTGCTTCATTTTCTATCTCCTGAAAATTCGTTTTGTCTGTGGCACAAACTCAGGTGGCCTCAAACGGCATTACTCTGCGACTTGATAACTTGAATCCAAGTTTTCTTCTGCAGTTCGCATTCGGCAGCAATCGACGGTGAACAATTCACCAAATTTCGATCGTTTCAAATCGCCCGAAGTTCGGTTCTGCCGGTTTCTTTGCGCGCAAGCCGGTTTCTGTCGAGTTTCCTGGTCGCTAAATGACCGACATTTAAAAAATCCATTGGGTTCCTAATTAATTTCGATTGCCTTCAGCTAGTAACCAGCGACACGACTATCGTTCTATGAGGACAGGATTTCTCTACGGTACGTTTTAAGTCAGAAGAATCATGCATACAACAAATTTCTCCTCCACCGGACTATTTTCACCGCAGGATCCATTGTGATGCAATATCTGGACTGCAAGGAATTCACGCAGTTTCTAGAGGTACAAAAGACGTAGCCTAAAGGCGACTGAAATAGAGGTGAGTATTCTAGAGGCAGGAAACGAGGATGGATGGGTGACAGAGAAGCAACGAACGTGCGTATGATATCGCTTTTTAAATTTCTCCGGAACGCGATGGCATTTTTGATTGTGTTTGTTATGTTACCGGTGTTTATAGGATCGCTCTTCAACGGCTTTTGCTCGGAAGAACATAATATCGATGGCTGATCGCGTGGGACGGTGTCCTTGTGTCGAAATGACATAAAATTAATCGCTTCTCTTTGCCATGATTTCTCGCTTTTTTCGCCATCCTTGTGAAAATGAATCGTTACTGCTTCACTTCCACCACCGTATACGAAGTGATTGGAAGTCCGATCGGTGCGGGCTGGATTAACTTTTTTTAGTGTGATTTTCTTTCCGTGTGCTCACTCGTTTCGATTTTGCGGCTGCTAACATAGTTTTGATGTTGTTGGCTGAGGCTTTTGCCTGATGAACAGTAGTGCCTCCAAAGCACACATTGTCTTCGCAGGATCCGATTCTTTATTTTCAATCGCTGTCGGAAAAACACACTGAGAATATCACAGACATGTCGGGTGGTCGAAAGCTGATATAGAAGCGGTGTTAATGGTGGCAAAGAGCGACTCACAGGAGTATAAGATAGACTGCAACCCAAACCACACCTGAATCAGGGAAGGGCCTTTAGAAACGATGTACTTGTCCTAACCAAACAGCGTTAAGAAAAAGGTAGTAAATGTGGCGCTGCTTCGAAGTTCAGGAAACGCCTAGATGATGATCTAGTAATTTGAGGGAAAAGAAGATTCTGTGTTGCAGTATCGAATGGTGTGAAAAGAAATTCTTGTCCACGAAATCATGCAAAGATCAACGGAGTGATAAAACGTCCTCTTGTTGATATTCTCATCAAACCAAAGCCAATTCAATAGCCTTCCCTATTATGGCGATGGCAAGATCTATTATGCAAATATGGACCGTTACTTTGTATCTTTGTATCGAAGATCACCGTTGGCAAACTCCGTAGCTTTTGCCGAATCACTTACTTCATTTCCATTCAGATACATTAGCTTGTTCTCGTTTCAGAAAGAGTTAATGCTACTTTTTATCCATACGATCGACTCAAAAACCTAAGCTTCATGACTTCGCTCGATGGTGCGCCCCACTTTGGGAGCAGAAACCCTCACATTTCATTCATTCTTTCACAAGTCGCAACAACGTATTGCCATAATTCATGGAGTTTGTGGATTTAGAATGGCTGATCAGTCAGGTGACCATGCTTTTTGCGGACAACGAGCGGACGAAAGCTCTCGACAGCAATGTATCCTATCTGCTACATCTGCGCATTTACTAGTTCAAAATAGGTCTGTACTCCAAATCCGATCTCCTCGGGTTCGACAACTTCAAGAACGAGGAAAGCACTTGTTGTTCAATGGAAGTGCTCAACACAGTGATGGGGCATGCGGACAGATTTGTAGCCACGCTTTTCTTATGCATAGAGGATCAAATACCCTAGCACTGATCGGTTCGCTTTTAGTGTTGACGTTTCCATTTCATAATAACAAAAAAATCGCCTCAATCTACACATCCTGGCAAAGTTGTTAAACTATACATTTGACGGCCTCTTCATTGCACGCCAACTGACGGCATTTTTTCCAAAGGGTTTATCTTCTAATCAAAGAATGTTCTCACCTCCTTTTCAACCGTAGGCCTGCCGATACCCCATTCCCCTAAATCGCCCGATGTTGCTGCCTGTTTTACTTCGGTTATCGATCTACCCCTTGCTATTAGAGCAATATTAAATAAAGTATGGCTGTATTGGGCAAAAATGGTTTTATGCTATAGTTGCTATAACTTTTTTTTAAAACATCTGACTGAAATTCGAAGATTTTGCCAGCTTTCATCGGCCGGAAAGTGTGCCTGGTGGATTTTTTTCCGTCGCAACCAAGTTTTGGTTTTCAGCGGATGCTTTCGCTTTAGCAGGCGATCAACATCTTTGATAGACATTCGGTTAGAACAGGATTTCACAACGGCTTTGGTCGGTTGTTGTTATTAGCAGATTAACGTATTCTAAGGTAGACACTTGATAGACACTTCATTAACGTAGGAATTCTGAGGTGATGAAATTTCGCACTAGAATACTGGGAGTGATGCTAAGCTGATTACGGCAATTGAAGCAATAAAGCTCAAAAGCTGTTTTATATAAAAACAGCTGACCAATCATATTCGATTTTTTTTAATTCGGAAGGGAAGCAATTTAACGAATGGTCCATTTTCAATGAAATTTTGGAGATATGACGTGGGATTCTCAGCATTAAATTGTAGTGTCTTTGTCACAATGAACGGAACGACACATACTCATGACGTTCTGCCCCTGTTGTTTTGATCTTTACCACAACTTGAAACTTAACGCAGACGGCAGGTTTCCTTAATAACTGGAATAAAGGGTATTCAGGTTGCAACACAAATTTGAAGTACCTGTAATGCGACAATATCCGGATATACGTACGAGATGTGCTTAGCGACCTTGAATAAACCATTTTCGACATTTCTTCCTGATTGCCATGTATTGAAGGTCATCACGGTGAAGTAGTTACGTGAACTTGGTAGACATCCAACCAAAGAAAATACGACGTTGGGCAGCAGCAGCAATTGGTGGAACCACATCGTAGACGAATCGGTTCAATGGTTTCGTCACACCTGCGAACGATCGTCAACGATCTATGGTCGGAGAAGCAGTGCTCCGCGTTTTTAGCACACTTTCGACGATGCACTTCTATAAACGCAATGCTGCACTTGTTTCGAGGTGATTCACTCAGAGGTTTGCTGCCCCTTCGCTAATAAAATATTTGCCTTTGTGATGATATTCGATGGGAGCATTATGAAGCTAAGGGAAATGGATCACTTTTGCGTTTAGCAGAACTGAAGTTCGCAAGCGCTCTCGAATAGCCTTCAACAAAAGACCCCTCCAAACTGCTTAAGTAAAGAATCCTGCCAACTGCACAGCCAGAAACGTTGCGATCATATACAATAACATGCGACAATGATTCCGCTCGCATTACAGTTCACTGCGTACATAGACTATTTAGCCTTCTATATAAGGTCGCAATGGCTAACGTGAAAAATACAAACCCGTTGAATGGAGGTCCTCTGCTCGATGGTCGCAGGAATAGACGCTGCAGGTCTCTTTTCAAATCAATACGGTATTGCAAATACTCACCACGCTAGTAATCCAGCATCACTGAGGAAGTATAATGGCCACTGAAGTCATATGCATTACACGTTTCATCGACGAATCTGAATGAAATACTGCAAATGTTTTGAGACAAAATAATTCCAATAACTTCGAATGTTATCATTAATAAACTATGAAATAATTCGATGTGTTTTTGAAAAGAGCAATTTGAAACATTGAGTAGTACAAAGTTTTGGAATCATTTGAGAAACCTGCGTGATACCAGAAGGCCCTGCACGAGTGTAAAGCAAGCTGCAGTGGGCACGACTGCGTGGAGCTATAAATGATTCTCGCATGATGTCACTGTGAACAGCGACAATCGGAAAAGATTGTATAATTGCAAATGGAGTGCTTGCCATGCTGCTAGCCATATACATGGCAGTAATGAGGTTTATAGCACACAGAGTCTAAAGAAGTTCCTTCCGAAATCAGTGTGAATATGTATAGTAATCTCCTCTGAATTTGAAGACTAAAACCACAATTGCTTTGAGAGTTTCATGCAAGATGGATTTTTATCTATAGCATGTCAATGCGATATCATTGTTTATCACGCTTATCACTGGAAATAAAGCTGAAATTGGACGTCAAGTAATTCGATATCGAATCGTTTTTGGTGCTACTTTAGTGGTTATAAATCACAAATTTATGTAATTTGAGCATCACTATCATTTTCAGTGTACGCTTAAAGTGCAAGTATCAATGCAGTCATTCGCAATGCTTTGCATTCGATCATCAACTCTGCATCAAATGAGCATCATCGCATAATACTCAACGTTTGATATGATTATCAGTCGATTATGGGATATAGTAATTATGCGTTGATGAATCACTGAAGTGAATAATATTCTGAAAAGAAACCTTATTATGGGTTTGGTATTGCTCAATAATATCTTCATCACTATCTAAGGTAATATATTAAAGTGGAAAATTTTGACGGTTACTTTGAGCAATCACTTAGGACGCGCTTCGAGAGAAATGATGCGTCGTTGTGCCACTTTAAGTGTGTCACTGATATATGGTGGAATATAGAAAGCCAAAATTGATGCGACATTACCGGTTTTGAAACAATCAGCTGAGACAGAAGAAGCTCGAAACCGGACTCCAGACCAACATGCTTCAGGGGTGGGAACCTTGTCTCATTACTTGCTTTTTCGTTTGTCACTCATCCAAATATGAATGACGCATAATGAATTATAATGATTTATTATTGCTTTCTATCGACGCGAGGTGGTTTGAATGCGAAAAATATAGCACTATCTTTAACATTCAGCAAAGGGAAAAGCATTTTCACAGCATTAATTGTCTCTGAGGACTTAAAGTAAGGCGATGTCGATCAGTTTGAATAATGATGAGCTGATGTATCGAGTTCAAGAATTGCGATGTTTACATTCTTTTTATATTTTAGATAGAGACAAGTTCACCGCAATACAAAAAGGCGGAAATGCAACAATTCATAGCTTGATAAAACTTTGCAATTTGTTTTCTCCTTTTCTTTCCCGAAGCGAATGAATAGCATCAAGATCGAAGGCATAGCCACATTGCTTAACTGCTATCTCTCGCTTAATCTGCTGGTCATCACAATCAAAATGAAGTTTAAACAATCCATTCGCTCATTTTCCGTGATTGTTTCTTTGTTAACGAAATGATTCACACATAAGTCTCATAAAATGAGTCATTCATAATGCCCATAAAATATTTCCAATAGTTACGTATGAAATTTTACAATACCCTATATGAGGATGCGGTATGGAATTTAATCAACAACTAATAAAAAAACAAATCTTCAGCGATAATTCAAACTCTCGAAAACAAATACTCTCGCTAGCTACTATTAGGTGAAGTAAGAGAAGTGTTAAGTTATGACTAGGGCAACGAAATCGACGTCCTTTCCATAATAAAGAAGACAAAACTTGGC
Organism: Toxascaris leonina; assembly: GCA_022844705.1. Taxonomy (NCBI): domain Eukaryota; kingdom Metazoa; phylum Nematoda; class Chromadorea; order Rhabditida; family Ascarididae; genus Toxascaris; species Toxascaris leonina. Next base: position 22,607 of record JAARMF010000329.1, on the reverse strand, counting down.
AGTCATGCGTTCATCACAAATGTTCGCATCAATGAAAAATATTACCCTAACGAAGTTTTATTTAAAGAATAAACTCGTTAAGCAAAGAGTCAGTCTGATTTGAAATGATAACCGCTGTGCGTAAATTTGAAGAACATTCAAAGTTGCCCAAATTTGATTTTGAGATAATATGAGATTCACATGAGATAAGATAGGATAAAGCAATACAATTCTATCAGATCCACCACCTAGACCAAGCAAATAAATGGCAAGCAAAGAGAAAGACGAACGATCGTGGTATTATGTAAGGGATGAACATCACTCATATCACTCAACGGTGCTTTGAAGTTGGCGACACAACACTGAAGTTGCTGTCATTTGATGGCGATAAGGATCTCCGAAGGGTTTTTATGCCTACAGCGAATGCTTGATGCATCAAACTTCACCACTTTGTAACAACAATATTCGTAGACAATAACAATGATAATATAGCAACAATAACAGAATTTCGGCTCATAATTTCCCAATCGACAACGTTGCTACTAAGTCAGCCACAAATGATAATGGCGTTTCATCGCTTGGCCACACTATATTTCGACCATTGCGGCAATACTTTCTAGGATCTATAAGTTCATGTTTTAATCGGCATCACATCAATTGCTCTAAATGATCATAGAAAACGCTCGTGGCTAACAAATTAGCCGATTTAATTATCTGCTGATATTCCAACTCATTAATATAAAAGAGGCAATTCCATTGTGTTCAGCGCAAAAACAGCTTACCTATATCATAAAGGTGTTGACAATAACAATGATCATAATCTTATCGGATTTATTGTTGTAAGCGCTATGCAAATAACAACAATAGCAATTGTTGCGTATTGTTTGTACGACTTGATGCTAGTATTATTCAAGTATTGTTGAATAGCATCGGCTCATAATACATTGCAACAGAATTGAAAAGTGCGAAGCAACACACAAAATAGTGTATTGGATGAGAGATTTGTACAACATCCTGAAATATTACTCTCAGAAGTGAAGGACATCTCATGATCCATGATTGGGGCATATTAAATTCGGATAAAAAATGGCCAAGAAGCGGCAGAAAAAATGTTCTGCATTAAATGATGGAGATCACTGCAGTAAATGATACCTCTCGTTGATGAAAAGGGAGGGCATTATCCATATACTCATCGATGCAATTCTATGCAATTTGCAATAATAAATTTATGAAGCTTATAACTTATCAACAGTATGATATGTTCATGTTTTATCTCATTGGGAGGGTCACCTCAAATATTGTGTCATAAATTCGTTGACGCAGTGTGAAAAATACACTGAAATTGCAACTCTAACGTCAGTGGTTTTGAAATTGAAACCACCAGACAGACACATTTGCAAGGACATAGTGTCGTCATAATGCACTTTTAGAAAGCAACTTTGCAAACGAGCATAAAAAGTTTCGCTCCTTTCATGAATACAGAGGCATCCAGTTTCGCGATTTTGTCCGCCTCTCTGCTCCTAATTGCAACTGCCAGCAGCATGTTGGCTGTTTGTTATTGCTCAGAGTTCGTTTAGAATTTGATCCGGCCTGTTTATTTTACTTCTGAATATTTAACTATTTGACCGTTAATAGAAGTGGAGCCTTCATGCTCAACTGTTTCTCCAAGTAAAGTAAAAGTCCCCATACCCAAGCTTGGAGATCAATCTGAAACGAGCGAAAGAAAAAGTAAACATATATTGTATTTCCAATGTCAGGTTTTCTCAAAAAATTTATGGTCATTCCTCTTGAAAAGCAGTAGGACGAGATCGCTGCAACGAACAAAGATGTGAGGAGGAATGCTAGATAATGTGGAGAGGAATTCTCAGCTAAATGAATGAACAGAAAATGTTGCATAAAGATGAGAATAGAAAATGCTTCAGTGAGGTGCTTTCGTCCATATTTCGGTCATTTTACTCTTTTGTTGCCGTCGTCTACGTCTGCTTTAGCATGGAAAGTTTCGTCGAATATTGATTAGGTGATGCCGGAGCCACTGAACAGCGAATTGCAACCAAAGCATATCAGCAAAGTCCACATTTTATATGGCGCTTCAGCATGATGTTTAGCACATTCTTCCAAATCTCTCACGTCCAATTGTCCAAGAAACAGTTGACCGTTGAGTAAATCTTGTCCGACCACACAAGCAAATACCATCTGATCTTGTGGTTGGACAAGGATTTGAAAAATTGCATTAAAACTCAGTGAATTCGCTCGAAGTTAGGGAACAGATTTGCGGAGGGCAGCAACAGCTAGTTTCCGGGGAAAGCTTAACATAGCGCTGAGTGAAACGCGCAATTTTTTCGCGTATCGCATTCGACTGTGCGGCACCCTCGATGTGCAACTAATTGAGCATATCAAAGGCGTGCGCAACACCCACGAGCTAATGCTGCTAGTGGCAGCAAGCAAGAGTTGCATACTCGAAATTCTTGCAATCAGGATGTTAGCCGTTCGCGATCATGGCCGCGTTTTTGGTTTCTGATACGCAATCCGAGTGAGCTGCGTCCTCAGCAGATGTTACGTCGCTGAATTTGAGCGTTAGAATTTGAGTTTCTCGTTGCTTGAGAATAATGGATGGCGTCATCCAAAAACTTTAAATCGATATTCATTTCTCTCGTGTGATCTGCATATATGTGATGAGTACCAATAATCTGCAAACGAAGCAATTTCCTTTGGTCTGTTCCTTGCAACGAACCTAATTACTTCTCAGACGCGCTAACTATCCTTTGAAGAAGTTGAATGCGAGAGATTTCACTTGTAGAATACATATCTCTTGATTAAAGTGGAATGTAAGGGAGGAATTAGATGAATATGCTGTAAAATTCCTGTTAAAGGGTTCAAACATGAAAAATTAGCGTTATTTTTTAAAAAAAAAAGGAGAGATGGAAAGGGATCAGGATCGATTTTCGGAAAGACTTATCGCTTAACAGCATTTTCAGTGATATGCCCATGTTCTAGTTCTGTAAAGTTTCCGATGAAAGAACACTCTGATCCATAAATAGCTATTCGTTTTCCTTCTCCGCCATAAATTCGTAATTTCTGTTGTGGATAAAGTCCTTGGGATTATTGAATCGCCCCCGAGCGCTCATCAGTTATCTTACCGGCTTCAATGAAATATTTGATGGTCCTGAGAAGTGGACGTCGCAATTGAAGATAGCTTGCAGTACCTGCTTAGATAATGAGAAGTATTGTACGCAACGAAGCGTTGACGTCGGCGTCAATCGGTATACTAACGTGAGCAACTATACCAAAATATTATGAATAGCAGGATAAGTCATAGATGCTCGAAATATTGTCTATTATCCGCTACTGATAGCGGATATTCCACGATAGAAAGAGGTTCATTATATCTTATCGCTCCTTATACGAAGAATTTTTCCCATATCTATTGGTTCAGAAGTGAAAAATGGCATCGAAAATGTGCTGTGGAATAAGAAATATCGGTATTTCTGCTTTCGACGGAACGATGCATGCATCATGACGTTGCTGTGTACTCTCATTGTGGTAATCACTCCCGAATAACTCTATGGACGTAATCATTGAAATTTTCTCTAACACAATGCATTTGCTCATACAGACCTGCATTTCTCCTCAACGAATGATCCCGTATTTGTCAATCACAAATCAACGTGCTCTTCGGTAATTTTCATGGGCTCAGCATTCAATAGTGGGAAATCAACTGAATCATTTAACGAAGCTTGAAAGAATTTTCTAGTGATTGCAGAAGTTGATGTTGGTGAGGTATTTGTTTACATTTCGGAGCCAGGCTTTCCAAGACATCGTTTCCTATGCGACTTAAGATTTTAGGTCAATTGGCATTGTACTTCTATAGCGAAGTGAAGAAAGTTATCGTTTTATGTCCGCCCCTTTAATGCTGCAGGAGACTTTTCATTTTCGACTGAGGAAAATTTTAGAGTATAGTCGTGGAGCTAATGTCTTTTAATTTTCCGCCAAAGGAAAAACACCGATCAAAATGGTTTACATAAATGGACAATAGCGCAATCAGCACCACTCAAATTGCTTTCCACACATTCTGCGAGCAAACGGACTCTATATTAAAATTTTTCTTGACATGCATTGAACGTCTGACCCCTTGAGTCAGTTCGTATTCGGAAAATGCCCTCATTCCCTCTC
>JAARMF010000328.1:71779-95056 GCA_022844705.1 Toxascaris leonina | reverse complement strand
TTTTTCATTACCAATAACTACCAAATTAATCATTTCCAACTGATAAGTTCCCTCTTTTTTGCTGCAAATAAGTGGCTTAATTGATTTAAATATTAAATCTACTTTTCGTTTTATGTAAAATGAATGGTAACTTTCACTATCATCATCTGAATATTTATTCGAAACTTACGATATGGTGCTCCAAAACATTTCATCAACTAAAGACATTAGAAGAAAGAGAAACTTATTGCTAGAGAAGCAAGCGTGCGGTTAGCTTTTCTGAATTTCTTGTCAACCGATCAAATAGTTTCGTAAGTGAGTAAAAATAAAACAACAACTGACATGCGTAAAACAGTCTCTTCGGATTCGAATGGAGCTGCTTCTCTATGAACTCTTTAGAAATGAATCGTTCTTCTGCGATCGAGTAGGAGTGAAATACGGGTAAAACTTTAGGGGAAAGATGAGCACATATAGGAGGCATAAATGCGTAAATAGACGACTTTATCATAATGCACTTCTGATCAAGTGAATTCATTAAGCAGAATGAAAAGCAAGTGCTAAAAATATAACGATAATAAACGTACGAATTACGCATCGCGTAAAAAAAAACATTTAGCTCGTCTGATTTAGCTATTCAACGAAGCATTCGATAAGGCTCAATATGCTCTTCAACCTTCGCATTTGCAAGATTACGCCGGAGGCGTTTTCTAGAGTGACTTCAAACGTAAGATGTAATAGCATTATGGTGCTCTTTTTTGCATTGGTTTTGCTCGTGAAGAATTTGTAAGAAAACGCCATTATTTTAATTACTAGGAGAAGTACGCAAGTTGCAAATAAACTAGAATTGATCGGATTTCGGTTATAGAATGGATCCTGGAAATTTCAGAATTATGGTTCTGGATTTTTAGAAAGAAAACCGCAGCATTTGTCTATAAAGTTCCACTGCAGCAAATTCCTGAGATCCTGGATCAAGTTGATCTGCTTTATTGATTTCTTTTGGCATCATTCCCCACATGGACGCTGAGCATACAGCTGTTCCTTCAATAGCCAGAAATAATTTTAAACATTTGCACTAGAAAATGAAGTGATATTCAGCGTTCATAATACAGTTTATTCAGAAGCAAATATCTTTTTGTTGGAGCTTGACTTCTATCTCACCAACCTTTTGCAAGAAACAGCATTTTGCAAAGCCAAAATTAAAAGCGTGTAGGAACTGAACATGTGATATATGCCGAGTTCATACCGAAAGAAGATACGAAACGTATCCTACGCGACGATAGCAGGAGAAGGAATTCTGAGCGATAAATTTCCATTGTTATCAACCCTTACGTTAAGTTCCAGAATGCTCGGACCAAGCTGTTGTGGGAAATCTCTTCTAGAAATATTAGTCATTTATAACTTCTATGCCACCGCACAGTTCGTTTGTGAAATCAAGCAGATAGCTTCAGGAGTATGACTTAAAGGTATATCCATGAAACAGTAGCATTTATGTGAAATGCACATTGCCGTACTTCGTTGTCGTTGCCAACGCATCTACAACAATCGGTAACTTGATTCAGCAAGTTCGAACTAAGATATGGAAATATGACAGTGCTAGAAAAAGATCCACCGATTGAGCCATCAATGCAAAATTCCATCGAATTAGTAGTAGATCCACCTCTAGTGCATTCAGAAAATCTGCCACGTTCCCTCGCATACCGAAATGCAAGTTTAGCTATAAACGTCGAACGTTTGAAATCTCTCGCATTGATCAGTGCTGTGGTCGAAAACGTTGGTTAAATGTTACCGTTTTTGCGGATGTTTTCGGTTGTTTTTATGATGTTCTTTCTCCCTTTGAGCTCTTTCATTCAAAAATGTATCTTGACTCATTTTGAACTACTGTCTATCCCAATGAGGCATGAAATATTACTGAATACCTCTACCCGTCATAACCCTTCAATGCTGCTTGATCATAGCGTATTTTCTCATATTATTCGGCTCTCTTTTATGTTTTTTTTTTTCAGATAATTTTTTAATAGGTTTGCATGAGTGACGGAAGAGAAGCGCTCTTAACAATCGACTTTTTTTAGACGACTTAATCTGTGCACATGCAAAATAAAGTTAAGAAGGCTTTATGAGCGTATTTGATCATCAAATTGCGCTAATTTGTCTCATATACATCTTGCAATATGACCGGCTTGTCTTATGAGCTCTTAGTTGATGAGATTCCTCACTCACCCGACATTCTGCTAGAACAATGTAGACACTTTCGTTTTTTTTTAAATTATTTGGAACTATCCGATTCAATGATCAATTTGACACTCTAACAAAATTTCTTTATTTTTTCATGCGGAACGCTCCATACCCCACAACAGATATCATTCATCTGGGAAATTCACTATCGCTGTCTACGGAAGCGATTAAGCAATGCAATTGTGATAGATTTTTTTCCTTGGTTAGAATCACTATGTTGATTTCGCGTCCTATGCACATAAGAGGGATGCTAAAGACAAATATAAATAGTTTATGTACAATGTTTCGTTCAGATTTTCGCTGTTAAATGCTACCATGGAATGATATGCTTAAACTTTGAACAGTTCTGTTTTAGGCATTTATGTCCGTCTGCAAGTCTGCAACATTCTCTTTACAAATGAGAAATATTCAATCTTTGTGTTGCGCTACTAATATCCCAACTGCTACACTCATTTGTGTTATAGAACGCATCATTACTTACTCTCTTTCAATTATACAAATCCCATATAGAGCTAGTTCATTTCGAAGTAATCTTTACTATTCTCACCTTCCTCACAGAAAGCTTTATTTGCGCAACTTTGCGTGAAAGTAGCATAAAGCCTGAATGCAAATCTTACCGTCTTCCTTACTGTAAGTCCTTCATCGACTGCGCACCATCGCTGAAAAGTACGAAGTGGCTAGAAATTCTCAATCAACCTCCACCTCCTTCCAAAGCCCTCCAGTCTTAGCAGGCTACTGCAAGCTGATTTTTCCTAGGAATGGCACGGTTGCTGTTCAGGAGGTTGCTATTACATGGGCGTTAAACAAAAAAAGGGAACGTTTCACCTTAGTCATTACTTTTGTACTAAAAACGGGAAAATTTTAAGATTGAGCTCTCATAATCCCCTCTTCGATTATATTTCTTCAACCTATCCAAAAAATATTCGCACGAATTATTGAATTCGTCTTACATTCATATACATAATTCAAGTCATTGATTTCGAATATAAGCTCTGCTCATGACATTTTATAACATCAAGGTACCTTTAACAGGGCTTTTAGAACTGCATGTAATCATCATTACCTGTCATTTAAATGTATAATTGAAATCAACGTCATTTGTGTAAGTTGTTTCAAATTCCATTGTAATAGAAGTCCGACGCGTATTTGCAGGCTTATTCGAACACTCCATCACCTTCGTTGGGCAATATGCAGGATACCGAAATTACCATCACGCAAAGTAAACATCGCGACAGTGTCGACAACAACGCTTCAGCATCGACGGCTTCATTTGACGAAAGTGCTGAAAGCGATTACGAACGGGTATAGATGATTGCTTGTTGTATTGTATTAGTTCGGGTATATTCGTAGAACTCCTCATATTGCAACGTGAACTTTCCATGTTTGATGAACTCAGTGCTTTTTTTTTCACGGCGACTGTGCTAAATTTGAGTTCTCAATTAAGCTCGAGCGCTTCAGGTTAGGAATGTATGTTAGAGCGGATGGGTGAGGAGAGAGAGACAATTCGGAGTCTGGTTGGGGGAAAAACCTGCATTTCCCAACAGTGTGACAGGAGAATTGCGCCGCGGAAATTTGAGCCGAAGAAAGGCTATTTAGTGAGAATGATGCTTGGAAGGTTTCGTCGAAAAAAGCGATGTGCAATAAGCTCGAATTCAGTCATCTCTATTTTCAAACAGTTCAGGCGTTTGGAAACAGTGAGTTGTTTCGAATTTGAAACTCGATCAAGTACATCCTCCGCTTTCCTGCCCATCTGAGGTGCCCTTTCGTACTAACTTCCCCCAAATCCACTTCCTTCCTAGTTCAATTCCATTTGCGCCTCCGTCCATTATAGGGCTCAAAATTTCCTTGTAGCTCACTCATGGCCTTTTTAACCATTCTGCTGGAATTTTACTTTTGCTAGCGATGAAACTCAACACCTTGCAATGCTTAGCAGCGAAAAATTTTTATCTTGCTAACCACTCTAAGAAAAGTTGTTTGTTAGGATCGTTTGTTTAAGCTTGTTTGACTGCTTATTCGATTATGCCAATAATTGAAGCGCGCCAAAGAAACCGACATGAACCCGCTTTGACAATTTCGCTTACAAGACTAGTACCTTCAATGATACTCTAACAAGTATTAAAGCATTCGCACTAGCGTATCTATATTTTCGCTGGTCCGATGTTTGAATCTTCCGCGGAATCTTTCTTTATAATCCGATTGGCAGAAATATTAAACGTTCGCTGATCTGTCAATAAGTTCATTCACCAAATTTCATAGATTTAAGTATAATTGCTCTGGAAATGAAGTTTTTGGACAGATAGAGAGAGACATACACGCGCGCATACGTATAAGAACGCACTAGTAGAGCGCTATCATCATGTACTGGACGAATACAAATTTATAAAGACGCGTCGTAAAGGATGACGGAGGAAAGCCATAACAGAATGGTTAGCGCGTTTTTTAATTAATATGTGCCTTTGCATTCCTCACACCTGAATACAGTTGATGCGCGAGAAGGGGGTTTAATATTTTAATCAACCCCATCGCTTGCACAAGTCTCCTACATAAGACTGATTATTTATGGTTCGACCAGCATCAAATGGAAATCGAACGATGTAAAATCAATGCAACTTTTCCATCGTCTAATGTCCTTAACATCTTCCGAAACTGATGAGTCAACCTCAAGTACGATATATGATGGTCATCCTATAACAGCGGTTATTTGTTAGAAATTTTCGGTCCTGATTAGCCTGGTGAGGCGGGCGGCAAATGTGTTGATCATATCAGTTGTACTTTGGCGATTTTCTACCGTTGTTGTCTTTTTGTCGCCATAAGCACCATGATATCAGAATCATTAATTAACTCAAACAGAAATCCTGCGGAAATTAACGAAATGCAATCGGAAATTAACGCTCATATCAATTTGCAATAAGAGATCAGACATTAAGCAATGCTTTCCCCTTAATTGCTTATGAGCTGCCATTAGTGCAATCAACAACGATAGCTTAGAATATCCCAATAAATATCGTGTCTCATCGACGTGCCGACCGCCTTTAGATGTTACCCCTTGCGCAATAGAATGGTTCAAAGATCGGTAATGTTTCCCTAATGTTGGCGTTTCGCCTAGTTACCCACTTATCTTAGCATCGATGGCAGAAAAATCCGGGAAAATTCCGTGATGCTTGGAAACTTAAAAAAACACTCGATCTATGTAAAAATATTTTCAACATGTTATTTACTCTCTAAAAACTCTTCGAATCAAATCTCTTCTCTCAAAGCTTAAGTTAACGCGCGAGCAGCATGAACATCACGGCGTGTTCTCTCACATAAAATCGCAATCGGATTACGAGAAGATAAGAAAGGTTACGATCACGAACAAGCAAAGACATGGCGACTATAGAAGAACGTCCAGCTACCCCTTCTAAGCTCGAAAAATTTGTATGTTAACGCAAAAATGCATTTTTGGTAGCCTGAGCGGGATCGACCTATCGGTCGACCATGTTTCACATTGCAACAATAGGTTTGATTCTGCCAGTGTAGGATCGAATCCTCTATTCAGCGCCTCCCTATCGGCATAGGGCAACAATATGCACATATGCTGTTTTCTTGGCGGATACACTTTCCGAGGTCAAAACGAATTTTTTAAATAGCCGTGACATCGTGGAACCAGAAGATACTCTACGTGCCTAGGGTTCCGGGCCACGAAAGCTAGCCACGTCATCTTTGCTTCCACATCGTGTTTCCGAACAGAAGAAGTGAAGAAAAGTACCCGCTTGACCACAGCCCTTCAGCCTGTTTCAAACAGTGATTTTGTCCGATTCTCTAAGCGATAGCATCCGCCCTTCTCCGTCCTTCACCTTTCCTAAACATAAGGTGCGAGGCTTCCGGCATCTTCAGATCCGTTGAAAGGCGTTATCATATACAGGACAGCCTTCCTACGCATAGCCGACCTTGTGCAGCAGTGATTTGTTCGCGTGCTGCTTCCATGGCAAAATGACTCGTATTAAACCATCTCTGCCACATAAAACCGTTAGCTGAAATGTCGCTTGCGCAAACATTTTCTTAAAGCTCTGCATCGTCCCTCACAGGCACGGGAGGCGCAAAAGTAGGTCTAAAGGTCAACAAGGCTCGAACCACGTTTATGAAATCGAGAGACCTGCCTTGCGATGGGATAATACTTGGCGAAGAATTTGTCGAAGAAGTAGAAAGTGACGTCTGCCTGGGACAGGCAGGCAAAATGGACAAATATTTGAAGTAGGAAGTCTCGAGAAGACAGTGGACCTCTTGGGGTAAAGTGAGGAAATATTTGATATCTTGAATTCGAAACCTGAGCGAGAAACAAAGGCGAGATTATTCAACTCTACTGTCTTAAAAACAATGACGTACGGCAGCGAAACATGGGCGTTAACAGCTGCAGAAAGGAGGCGATTACAAGTAGCACAGTGAACAATGGAGAGATCGATGCTTGGAACATCGCTTCTGAATACAATGAAAAATGAAGAGATAAGGCAAAGACATGGTCGAAAGGCGAAGTAGTTGAATACCGGGCAAACAAAATAAGCTGGACTGGTCATGTGACAAGCATAACAGTCAGTGGGAGGGGCACCAGAATATTGCACCAGTAGCCAAGAGATCGCAAACGACCCGAGGAAGACCACCCCGCAGATGGGAAGAGTCATCAAATCACACGTTGGATAAACGTAGAGAAGAGTAGCTGGAGAGAGGTCGCTATGGGAGGATATTATGCGAAATATCGTCGCTGAGTTGTCAACGGAAGCAAGGACAGCACGCTGTTGATCGACTACTAAGGTTCTGAGGCAAGGTTCTGCTTTGTCCTTCACACTCAGTGTATTTATCCTCCGCAACCGTTGAACTGGATCCTCTGTAGGCGTTTACAGAGTCATCGAAAGGTTTCGATGGGAAAACTATTGTTTGCTATTAGTTTGTCTTTCCCAGCTGATACGCTTGTTTTGAAATATGTGAATAGGCTTTGGCAATTCGGCAAATCTAAAGATACTGTCAGTGCAAATGACCACCCATAATTCTTCCCACTTTTCCTCGCTTGCTTTCTACATCTTCTTGGAGTTCTACTTCTTCTGTTCACGTATTGCCTCGATTGCATCGAGACTCGCTCTAACAAATCCGCCTTTGCTGTTCCAAGAGCTTGATCAACTTACAGTATGTTACATGGGACATGGTTTCTTTATAACTGGTCCAGCATTCCTGTAGTGGCGCTGAATTCGTGCTTAACGTTGTACTTTAGTTGCACTTCTGAAGTCCGTTGTCTACAAACGACGAATGATCGCCTCTCATGTTCTCCTGCTGCTGTTACATTCCGTCTCGTTCTGCTATTCTGTGATTTTTGTTACCATACTTCAGTCTAGTGAAGTAAAACTCCGAAAGTTACAGATTTCCAGAGAATATAACAGAGAGAGTTTATTTAGTTGAGAAGTTTTATTAAAATGCCAGTTACAGTTACACACTTTTGATGAAGTGGAGTTACTGAATGGCATCTACCATTTTTCTCCGAGCGGCTGATGCAGAAATCTGAGAATATATGCCCTGTGATCCAACGGCTAAGTAGGAAATTTCTTTTGTTTCGTTAAGGTGACATTCAAGCTTCACCACAGCTAGTTTCCCATCAAAGCTTTATTGAGAGACGAGCTTTTCTGATTATTCAAATCTTCCTTATAACTGAGGCAAGTAGCAATTCACATTATTTTTCCTATGCGTAAAATGAAAAATTTCAGCATTCATTCATGGAAGACAAACTTTCAAGTAACTATTAGGATAGCTAACCAAGGGCTAACTCAGCTGCGAAATGACATTCAACATTTGAGCTTTTCAGCGACGACTCTCAAAAGATACATCGCTGGAAAGCCAGGAGAATGTCGATCCAAGAACACGACTGAGGCGGCTCAACATGCCTTTGATGTATCAGATGTACGAAAGCCAGGTTGGTGTTCTCAGATGAACGTAATTCATCACCCAAGCATTCAACTGTGATCATTTATCAAAAAAACACCGGCACCTTATCCAGTCAATTTATTTCAACACTCACTTTGACGTTTACCCTTTACTTGGCTTCATGGTCTCTGTCACTGTTTGGGGTCACTGAAGAGGTCATCAATAAACATATTTAGGCATTGTGGGCAACGTATTTGGCGGATTATCTTGCAAATTGCCTTTTTTGATAGGCACCATATACAGCACAGATTCACTTGAAACTTTTCTTGCATGGTTTCGTATTATCTGATTTCTCTATCGCACGCAACGGTTGAGTAGTCAGGTTTTCTTACTGTCGACTCAATGGCTATTGTTCGAGAGTAGATGGAGCGAATGCAATGGATCAAAATCATATAGTCATCTTTAAATGGACATCGCGAAACTTGCAGATCATGTTCTATGGATAAATAATATGTTCAAGGTGATGTGAAGCAAATTTCCTGATTGGGTGATCGAAAATATGACTAGTACAAACTGATTCGATAGAAGTCGGACTAAACTATACTCGGCTTATTTTAAAATTGCTTATAATTTGTTGTTACCAAAATCGCTCAATTTTGAGCAAAAAAGACTGAAAAAATAACGGTTTATTAATCAGTTAATGAGAGTGGAAGAAGAAAATTCACTGCTCAAATATTTGCAGTACGACGATTTAAGAGGAACGATCGTTGGTCCCGATAGCCCCGACTTTCATCCAGAGCTCGCCAGTGAATGTCTCAGAAAAGCATTGAGCGGAATTCGTAAGTTCGAGATGAAAATATCTATGCTTTGCTATGTAATAACGACCAGTTGTAAGAGGAAGAAGGAATTTTGAAGCAAACACAACGTCATATTTAAATAAACTGCAAGGAAGATTAATTCTGTCAATATGGGTCAATCAATGCGATATCAACTGATAAAAGAACTGTTTCTAATCAGTGGTATCGAAAAATGACTGCGAAAGAAAAAATAATGAAAAAGAGCAAATTAAGTGATCGTTATTAACATCATTTTAAGAGACGAACGATGGAGCCATCATCAGCACAGTCATTCAGCACACGAACTTTCAACGACAGAAGATTCTGGGCGCATACGAGGGAATGTATGACAGGGTGAAAGCTTCTTTCGCATTGTCGCCATGCCAAAATGAGGCACTTCATTGTGAAATCACCATCGCAAGGAAAAAATTAGCACCATAATTAGCACAAATTACCATCCGTATTGAGATAGGAGCATTCACAAATTTTGGTGATTTCTCTTTAGTTAACTGTTACGAATAAACGACCGCGAAGATGTCGTTACGATTGTAGCTATAGCTTTAACTGCAGCGCTGCCGTAGCACTTCTTAGTTTCGCCAAATCAGGAGACTGCAGCCCCGTGCGAAAGTACACCCTCTCTTCTCTCTCTTCTCCATTTCCTTCACCTCGCCCCTCCTCCTTCCCCGAAGCCTTTGTGCGTATGCGGCTTTATCACGATCAAGCATTCGTTAGTTGCACGCTTACGCTAAAACCGCAGCAGGATTTTGATTTCAAAGAGTCCCTGTGTTCACCTTTGTAACAACAACGAGTCGTATCTAAAGTGTTTTGGAAGATTGTATCTAAAGTATTTATGTTATTTTCATAAATGCAGAATCTCTTGGAAGATCTCGAGGAGGAAGCTGGCGGTTTCTTTTTGGATCTTATACAAGCGCTTTTCGTCCCAGCACATCTATATTCCGCCAAATTATTGTTCAAGTCATTATCGGTAAGTGAAGGTTATGCAATCTATTAGGGCAGAGAAATACGAAGAAAACAAATCATCGGCTCCATTTTGGCATATTCTTCTCTTAAAATTAAGAAATTAGACAATATTGGGCTAATACTTTTTATCTTGCTTAGTGTTTTTCAAATCAACTCAAATTTTATCCCATAAATAAATAAATGTAATTTTCGGTAATCTGCTATATATGCAACAAACTTATAGGCACAATTGCCGCTTAATAAGAATAAAGTTTTTCAACGCAAACGTAGTGTAAATGCAATTTTTTGATATCACTGAGTGAAAATAGTGCTACTGCTTGAAGTAGCGTGATTTCATACACAAAAGTCGTTCTTAGAACGTAGTATTTCTATTTCTTTTGGTGATACCTACTTTAGGTATCCTCATCAATTCTTTTTCGTTCTCGTTTCATCTGTCTGTTGAATGAGGCTTACGCTAACCGTATTTCGTCGACAATAAATCATCAAGCACAACTTTTAGCAAGAAACTTTCCTATAATACTCAGTATCTTCTACAACATCTTCCGCTGATAAAATGGCTCCCTATAAATAAATAGACGAAGCTCCCTACATCGTTTCGTATGATGCAGAATTCTTTCGCGTGACTTTCTACCTATGTGTGCAGCACAAATGATTCGACCTCAGTGCTATTAACTAGGGATACAGTTTAATCATACGTGCAACAGTTGAGGTGCGTACAGCGCAGTCGCATATTATTCAGCATAATGTATCAACTACTACACAATCCCTTGGAGGTTGCGCTAAACTATAGGTATTGTGGCATTGAATGCTCTCTATACGGAGCTAGTCATTCACACGTCGGATGGCGTATTCACTTGTCGGACAAGTTTTTTACTCTCTAATGAGTCTTATGCGGTCACTCGATGTGATGTAGTCAAATAATATCCTTTTTGGACTTCCAGCATAACATTGAGGAAGTTTTCCACCTCACCAAAGGACGATAAAAGCCTAATACGAGTCTGACGTGAACCAAACGAATCCTGAAACTATAGGAAGGCTTCAAAGAGCACTATTTTGCTGTCTAGCTAATCAAGGCGTGCGCGAAAATATTCATACTACAGCGTTATACACAACGCCTCAATAAATAAAGGACTTGTAATCTGATCAAAGGTGCTCTTCAAAAATCATAAACTACTGTTAAGCTTAAAAANCAAAGGTGCTCTTCAAAAATCATAAATTATTGTTAAGCTTAAAAAAACCAAAGTTCTCGCATATAGCAGGGAAATTTTGTGCACTTCCGCACATAAACATGCTCAGTGCAATGAAATTTCGCCTCAGTGGCGCAAGTGGCTTGCGAAAAAATTCTTCGGCGCAACTGGATTACGTACCGCTCAGATTTGTTATTACATGGTCGCAGTTTAATTTCTAGCAATAAGCATAGGTTTTTTGTACACATGTAATTTTGCTGGAATTGGCAGAAAATTAATTGCTAGTATTCATTTAGCTTAGGCTTAGGCATTCTCATGGAATTCGCATGCTGATCGCATCCCATTAAATTGGCTGGCATTACTATCTGAAGCAGCTATCAACATTGCATTTATTAATTCTCGCTTTAATATCATAGTCGCTGAAGATTCATGTAACTTTTTATGCTCATATATTGTGTCTAATTGATTTACAGAATCGCAGAGGAGTACACTCAATCGCCGTCGAAGTCGCATGCACTCGCTCTACTTCGGTATGCAATTTTTCTCCATTGTTTCCGATTTTGTCAAATTGCAAAATATATTCAAAGTAACGAAGGAAATCCCACAAATTACGCAGTTGACTTAGATGTGCTAGTTTTTAATCACTATCATCATTATCATTTCCTCGCTCGTTCCCGAATTCTCTTTTGGTCAGTATATGCGCAATGTCTCCTCCGTCAAAGTTGATCGAAGGACTACAGCGCCGGTGCTGAGTAGACATTTAATCTAGGGCGACAGATGAATGCTCCTATCAGCGCGTCGTTCCGTCTAAAAACGATGATCAGAACTGCAGTTAGTTAGAACCAACTGCTGACCTCTGTTACCCGTCGAGTGGCCTGAGGAGGAGGCAGACGGATTTTACGCCCACTCACCTAAGGCTCACTTAATACATCCTTCGAACAGACCCAAACATGCACCAATAGCTAAAAATTCCCATTTCCTGTCCATATAGAAGGGCTAGCTGCGAATGGATGATTTTGGCCTTTAAAAAATAGTTGGAACAAACAATGCGAACAAAACGGAGACATCTGTACTACATATGTATCGATACAAAAGTATACATTTATAGTCGTCGGTACTTTTTGCAATAAGTTACCGAAAGTGTGTCAGCATGAAAACTTTATACACTGATGTTTTCCTGTGGGTGATATTAAGCCCTGAAGAGTAAAAAAAACAACAACAACGACATCTGCCATAATTTGGGGTCTTTAACAGAGTGCAGAATTACACTCAACAAGCTGCTCCAACAAGAGGCTCTCTTATCGCCAACTTCTATAGAAATTTTCGAAAGAAACGACGTAATTACTTTCACACTATTTCTCGATTTGAATAAAAAATTGTGATAGTCAACATTCCCTTTGTCAATGAACACCTCTGAATTCAATTTTAATAAAGTACAGTGATGCATCAATTGTCGACTGAACATTCTTTATTTTGCAGCAGCTGAAAGTTATACGTGATGCATATCAAAATGAGTATCATATTCCTCTCGAAAAAGATATCATCATAAAGGTTAGTTCTTTATTCAAATGAATCTTTTCTTGCCCAGTCTCATTTAGGCGTTTCAATTCAATGCGAAATCGAAAGCAAAACCAACGATGTTTTATTATCCCCCCCAAAAAAATTATCAATAGATACGTGAAATATGTCATTGAGTACTTGGCTTGTTCAACTGTTTACTTGATATGACAATATCAAGTAAACAATTGAAAAAGCCAAGTAGTTAAGTCAGTAATCAAATATGAATAGATAACAAATAAACAAGTCTATCATTAAGCAAACAGTTTGCAGGGCAGGAAATAAATCAATGCGAAATATGCAAATTAAAATAGCTGGTGTATGATAGTCGGGTCGCATAGCGCATGATCGGATATGAGCGGTAGTTGAGACTGATAAGCATAGTGAAGCATTTACTTCAGAAGGTTCACGCTTACGTTTCGGCTCATGAAGCAAGGCAGGCCATCATCTAAGCCACTTGCATTAAAGCTGGGTGGAAGACATGGTTGCCTGGGTAAAAATTGAACTTCACGAGGTTGGCTTTAATGGAAATTTTAGCGGATATTACATAAGCAAGAACGTTCCGAAGATGGCGCTTGACATGCCGATGTATCATATCGGTCGTATTCGCTTCTTATATCTCATCTAATAAACAATCTCATCTGCAAAAACAGTGGCTCAGTTGACTTGAAAATATCATCTAACGTTTTTATAGCCCGCTTACGTCCATACTAAGACATCCTTTTAGGTGGAGGGA
The DNA here is from genome assembly GCA_022844705.1 of Toxascaris leonina. Classification (NCBI taxonomy): domain Eukaryota; kingdom Metazoa; phylum Nematoda; class Chromadorea; order Rhabditida; family Ascarididae; genus Toxascaris; species Toxascaris leonina. Next base: position 81,662 of record JAARMF010000328.1, on the reverse strand, counting down.
GTGTTCGGTCGAATGCTACAGTTATTGTTGTGTCGGCCAAGAGACGAACAACGCCACAAGATTGATATGGAATTGGTGGACAAGCACGTTAATCTTATTCTTTCGGTAAGCTTGCATAGGTGGAAAGAATTGTTCATTCTTCGTAGCTAACGGTGGGAGTTTTTGAGTTTGGATTTTAGGATGTGCGAAAAATCTTTATGAAGTTCGAGAGGAGGTATTTACAAATCCGTGTCAGATAAACTTGTCTTAAATGCAATCTTTGTTGCTCCATCCATTTCTACAACTGTTTCTGCTGATATTCTAGAAAATGTCGAATACTTATCAGAGGCCTTGTTCCATGCCACAAAACATCTATCGGTTTCTCGTTCGATCAGTTTGCTTTAAATGCATATCCGATCGGTTATCGAAAAATAAAAGTGCAAAAGAGTGGCGAAGGAGTCTATACAATGACAAATCTCGTATATTGCCTAAAAAATCCGCCGAATAATGCTTCATATTTTAAATGGCCGTATTGATCTATTATATAAAAGGATCGTCTTCCAGCTAGGCTGACCGCCGCAGAACAGAAACTCGAATGAGTGAGAAATGCAAATTGTTCATTTCAACTAGAAGAATTAGCAGTAACAGTGGTGGTTATACCTACTATGTAATTTTGACTTTATTAAAGTGGCTATCACCGTCGCAAATTAATGCTCGTCTTTCAAATAGTGGAATTACTAGTCAACGCTTGAACTGTCCAATAAGTACAATAATACTAACATTACTAGCGGTCATTAACTGAGAGTAGCGTTAGGACAACAATCGCTCGTTGCTTGCTTAAGTAACGGAGGCCGACACTGGGCATTATCCGGCGAATTCAGTGATTGTCAAAACCGACACTATCGGGTCGTCGAATCAACATCCGGCCCAGGAACTCTTAGCCGCTCCGAACTAAAGTCCCTTTTGAGGGTTTCCTTCAGGAATTTATCTGATTCGCCGATGATGGCTTAGAGAAGATGGGTTCCAAACAATGAATGCTTAACTTTCTTTTCTACCAACATCTGAACTATACTTATCATCTTTCCTCCAGCTTCTCGTTCTAAAAGAGCCCATTGCGGCTTCAAGCAAAATATTTTTACAAGTGATTAGTCGTTTTTGATGTGTTAAACTCAAAAGAGAAACTTTCAGGCGCCAACAGGCATCGAGGAGGTTAGCCGTAATGTTTCGCTATTCGAGGAAATACTCATTGGACATAGTTGGTCACACATCGCTACCGTAGCTGATCGCCTTGATCTGCGACGTGGCAATGGAAAGGATTTGGAGACGTCAATAAGGCGAAACAAAAATATGCATGCCGATATAAGGCACATGCTGCTCGATATAAGTAAGTACGGTACTGCTTCCGTCGCTGGGTTCGTTTATTGGAGGGTTCAACTGATGCAAACAATTTGCCCCTTTGGCATTTCATTTCTACTGCTTGTTGGATGAACTTGACCCACACTAAAATACGACCTGAGTGGCTAATATCTGTTCTGCGCTCGATTGCCTACTATCAACGTTCTACTCAAGTAATGAAGAAATAAACTGCACTAAAGGATAGGACGAATACTACAAATCGCTCAGTATTTACTACACATCATTGAACTTATTTCATCGTTCTGCTAGTTCCAAAAGTTTCTTTAACAAAGACTTGAAACTGTCACAACCAATTCAATGCAATTTCCCGCTATAGTTGAATATGATTGATGCAATATCAGTAGGAAACACCACCAAAGGAGAGTTATAGATTTAAATTTGTTTGAAATTCGGCTAAGTTCTTATTCATTGATGGGTTCAGTTTACTTCATAACTGATATCTGATGAAAATGATGGATAGTTTGACAGTGATAGTTAATTTTCTGATGCGGTTGACGACACCTTCCTTATCCGTCTTCTTCAAATAGAAGGAAGAAAAACAGAAATGGAAGAAAAACAATTATGCAAGTTCATAACACAGATCAGGCGAACAGAATAGCACATTTGCTCGTAAAGAACAGAGAAAATATAGAAATTTGTATAAAGGGAATGCGAGGTATTATAATGACAATGCATAAGGAGTGTTGTGCCTATTAAGCCATGCTTAACAATCCATTCAAATCAATACAAAATTATGGACCTATTTGACATAAGCAAATCGATTCGAAGTTTCTCACCAAAAGAGAAACATCATTGCTTTCATGAATACTCACAGGGATTTTTTTATTTTGATAAAAGCTTATAGTTTAGCATTTGTCGATAAGGAGTTTTGTTTTGGAAATGTCCCATCTATATTTTTGAGTGATTTAAGAAGCATATATTAATTTCAGTCAGAATTTCACGGAATACGCAATTATTCTTTGCCGAAAAATTACATGAGGCAATGTCAGGTGATCGACCCGATCATAGCACTTTGATACGAATTATTGTTAGCCGAAGTGAGGTAAATAAGACTTTTTGTTCGTCTTTTTTCATCAACTACTCTTTAGCTATCGTTCATCAAGTGCTCTTCTTCAATGACCTTTTTTTTCACTCATGCATACAATTGATATTTTTGACGCTGATATTGCAGTTGTAGTTGCAACAGTATTGTAGTGAGGTTTGAATAGAAATTACTTTATATTGCTGCAATAGTGCTTATTATGTATATGAAACGCAAATCGAATGATAATGACATAGATGTTGAGGATTCTAACCGAAGTATTTCCATTTTATTGCCTATTTTCTGTTGATGATCCTATAATTGCTTTTAAAGGTCAGTTTTTTCGTCAAGCGTTAACGCAGTTATTTACATGTTGAAATAAATCTTTATCATTCCACTTCCTATGAATTTTTTAGTATTTTACTCCGACAGTCCTCTAATAATTCAACTTTTCTATACGCCATAGTGACCAGAACATCTAATAAAATAATAAACTGCTGCAGTTCACTTCCTTGCTTATCATTGGATGTCGTAGATGACAGGAAAATTCATTGTAATAAAGCATTTCTTCATATGCCGTAACAAATCAAGTTCAAGTTCTCTCTCAGTGATCAGGTTATGGGACCGGGAACTCGAAAGCAAAAGGCGAGCATAGTTCGCATTATAGATTGATCTGGTCGACATAGGTGAGGAGTATAGACGACGCTACAAGCGAATGATGGAGGTCGACGTTCAGAGCACGTGCAGTGGAGAGTATCTCCAGCTGCTTCTAAGGCTCATCGCTCGTCCGTCAGCAGCCCACAGCTACAGTCCGGATAAGAAGTAATACAATATTCCACAGACCTCTCATATTTATTACTACCCTTTCCTTTTCCTATACCGATACGCCATCACCATTATATGGCAGTGTGCGGAATGAACATGAAGTCGATCCTTTGTCCTCTTAATTTGCATCCCCCTTTTCCTATTTTCTCGTCATATATAGTAAAATATTCGAAATTCTGGACTACTTCACCCTCACCTTGGAAATTTTCTTCATCTTTTCATGGACGTCCCGAAAAAACTTTATTCATACTTATGGCACAACCATACTTCTTGTGCTTACTAGATTTATATTCCTCATCAATATGCAATGAATGGTCTATGTATTTAGGTTGCATGCATTTTATGCGTTTTTGAAAAGCTGTGGTCAGTCATGCGTCAATACAGCATTTTCTTATATTTCCAATGTCTCTCTCTCTCTTTATGTATATAATAGCCTATTCGACTAATACTTTCACCGAAACGATGCTCAGCGCGCTTTCTGATAGAACGGTTCATCTGTGCGGCAGCCGTACTCAGAAAACTAAAAAAAAAATCACTAAAAGGCGGTTCCATTTATCACCGTAATCAAGAAAATTTGGTTCACATTTTACGACGGTTACAGAAATTATTCGTTTCGAACGAGCGTAAGTTATGTTCTCCCACCTGTCTGATAGGCTGCATCATTTCTTCACTTCACTATACTATCTAAAGTTTTTATGCTCGCCTCATAAAATTTATTACATTAGTTTATAATGTAACCGCCCCAATTCCATAAGTTCTCAAAGAAATATTTCCTTTTAGCGTGCTAGTGGCCAGTTTGACAAAACTTGTGGCGGCAATTCGGCGGCTGAAACTACCGAACACAAGCTCATATAAACGCAACGCAAGCATGATATTTTCGGCAAAATTGTACGAAGATACATAAGAAAACGGAACTCCAAATCGCATCTCATGACATTGATTCTGGAGCACTGAAGGGTGCAGAAGCGCATTAATGAACAAATAAAAAAACTGAGCCACTATCCAGTATCCCAGTCCTGTTGGTGTATAATCGACCGATCCCCTTTCATGAAAGAATCAAATAATAAAACATCGCGCAGGCGCATATATTCTCTCAACGAAATAGGTTATCCGCACAAATGTCGTGCGAAAGGTCTTTTATTATTGCCCAGTCGTCCATCAAATGCCACCACGCAGGTCGTTAAACATGTGAAAGTTTTCATACTCTTAAATGAACTCAAAGTTGTTTTTTAGGTTCACCGACCTACCTGAAAATAAGGGCACGGATAGATTTTCTATAGAAATTCCATAAAATTCATAATCATGACCTCGCTGACTTCACAGTTCCATGTAACGGACGGAAAAAACAGAAACACGTATAAATTAATGTTAGCGTTCACTGCCATTAAACCAACACCTCCCATCTCCTCGAAACTCCCATATCCCAAAAATCTCCTTGCTCTCACATGGGACCTTTTAAAAGCAAGATCTTTCTCCGCGGAGATCACAAAGTTCTCGGCGGACTTCTTCATCTCTATGAGAAATTTTGAGAAGATAGATTTTGTCGTCTGCGAATTGGAAAAAAGACCTCTCATCGAACCGCAAGAACATGAAGAATTTGCGCAAGGCAATATGTTCGAATAGGAGATCTGCTATGGGGAAACGTGACTCATAAGCGTTATAACAGAGACGATAATTTATTGCAAAAGAGCTGAAGATAAGTTACCGCACGGAAAGCACGTTAGAGCTGAAGAAGCTCTGCATCGATATTTTGAAAAAAAAAAATTCGCCCACATGAAGTCAAACAACACATCGAAGGTTTTTTGGAACTGCTTATGAGACACTGAAGCTAAGGAAAACCAAGTCTCGCCAGAATTATGCCCTCTTTATAATTTCATAATTGATGAACCTTCTTGAGGCATGAAAAATTTATGTAGTCGTTATATGGGAAGAAAATGGTAACGTGAAAAATGCCCCAAACTACGTGTCACAATTGCGATGCGCGTTGATTCTTTGAGATGTTTGAATTTTGTGTTATGCACAACTTTATATTGCAACGAAGCAGGAAATTCGAAACTTCCAGCACGCCTTTCACAAGAAAAAAATTCCCAGTAGAGACTCATTTAGTGCAAATGACAAACCGCATAAATTTCGCGAAAGTAAAAAGTCGTTCCTCCGGAAATCAAGACTGTTTACAGCACTGTCAACGCATACACATTCCTTCAGCTATTCGAGAACGCATTTCGAATGGACGTAAACATCTCCAGTTTTTTAAGCATTTAACTAACGAGGAGAAAGATGGAGACCTATGTGAGCCACAAAATAACGCACGGGAAATACATACAGTCTGGACCGAACAAGACGCTATCCTCCCCCACTCTTCTAATTGTCTTCTATCTTTACGGCTTTGGAAAAATGCCGTTTGCCGGAATAACGGGCGATATGTAAGTGACTTCAAGTTCGAAGAGTTGAAAAACAATCAGAGGCAACAAAAGAGCCGACGTTCAATCATCGCTGGGTGATAGCAATCAGCGGAAACTGCGAATCATGCTGCTAATTGCCGATAATTTTTGAACAGTATAACTCCTCCCTTTGAAACTTAGAACTCTATATCATCCTATAGTCTATCAACTTTGAAGCTAAGTCTTAAATCATGTTATACTATACCACACCTTACCATGTCGAAACATAAAATACAGGTAAAGCTTAAAGTGTAAGTTACTAACCCTATTGCGAAGAACACTACTGATTGCAGTTTTCCAGTCATCGTTATCGAGGACGTCTTGAAATGTGGAACGACTACCGATTTGCTGCGACAGCATATTCTATGAATTAAAGCATTCTGTTTCTCAGCGCTCGAGAAAATGTTTGAGAATTGCGAAATGCTTCTTTAGTGAGACCGTACTGGTATTCATCGGTCATTGTTGTTGTTCCCGAATTGAAGAAATGCTTGATTTCCGCGTAGTGCAATCTCGGTGACGAAATCTGAGATGCGCGAATATGCACATAATTCGTATCGCAAGCTTGCTCTTATTGCAGAATTCAGCTAATCGCTGCGGGGAATCTTCTCGATTTCGCTCAGCTTCTTACGACAGTCGGCAGAAACGACGTATGTACTGCAGGTGCCATGAAGAGCATGAAAGATTTTGATGCAGCGTATCGAGCTACCGGCTTCAAGAGCCCTGCATTCCGCTTGCAGTCTCGAATTCGCTGTCGTTTTCACTTCTTCTCTTTTAGTAGTAGAGTGATTTTCAAGAACGCTGCATGTCCTCTGTTCCCTATCTCTGCAATATGCTTATTGGGACATAATATAACATTATGAGACAACTTGCAGCATCATCCTTACTTGGAATCCTGTTCGTTCTTAAGCAGTCCTTAAAATTCCGCTCGCAGGTAGATCGATGCAAGCAGATCGCAAATGCACACTTTTGGACGTTGGACATATTCGCTGTATCAATTGAATTGCACTGCAGTGCAGTTTCAAAAATTGCCGGGCAAACACAGTTCTAGGTGAACATGATAAAGCACAATAGAATGAACAGTTTAAATGCGATCTAGCAACAAAACCAAGCTATTTCCAACAAGAAAGCTCACCTCCACTCCGAATATCCTTCATCGCCACAAGAAGTTTCGAGGCATAACTCCATCTCCTCCTCTGTTCGAACATCGGAGGCATCAAAAGCTTTACTGCACTTGGGAGAGATATGACGAACAATATGCCTCATTATATCGCATAACAATGGAAGCCATCCAAGTTGACGCCAGCCACATTGCCATATGGCACCCTGTAATTACAATTTTGCAACGGTGCATGGAAGAAGAAGTCTCCTGGTAAAGAACTGCAAAATCGGTAACATAGCGGTAGAATCCATCAAAATTCTTTCTTTCACCTAATCTCTACGATGGATAAAGCCTCAAATGTTCCATTCAAACGTTATTTGCCCAATTATTATTAGGCGAATGAATTCTACGAACTTCATGCGCTTTATCGAATTCCTTCGTCCAGATAAAAGGTTCACATGCGCGTTATATATGATAAGAATTTATCATTGCACAAAATATGCAATCTTATTGCAAATAATATTGCTATTCGAAAGTTTTCCGAATGCCTTATCAATTTGAAGCGGAAACCACATAGGGATTCATCTCTGCTGAAAGATTCCCAAATATGTAAGTATCTCAACAATGCGCTTTCTGAAAAATGACAATTTATTGCTCAAATGCAAATTAGGATTAGAAGAACACTACAAACGGCCAATTTCGGAAATGTCGAAGAAATCAGGTAGAAATTGTAGTGAAGCGATTTATTAAAAAAATGTCGGAGTAGCAATAATGAATGAACAGTCAGTGATAGTCTAAAATTGAGGTGAGTATGGCTTGTCCTGAGAGTATACCTCGACGATTATGCAAAAATAGCTATTTGATTTGCCTCTCTTCGTCAATTTCCCTTATCTGCTTTTCCTCAATAAACTGGTGATGGAAAACATACTCTTTTTCGTCGCCTCAAAATTAAGTAATTAAACTTTGACAGACAAAATGAAATATTATTATTGATTAATGCCTCCTAGTCAGTGGAAGAGTATCGCTGTTTCTTCACTTCCTTGGACAGAATTTTTCACCAATGACTTCATTCATATTTATGCATTTCTGTCTTTTTTTTTTTTTTCATTCGGAGGCGCAATGCCTATAAACAATCAACAAGAGTCCTCAACTTCCTTTCAATGGATTTGAAGGATAAATTGTTCATATTTGTTCAAATTCGCAATCATACAAGTTGGAACATTGAAAACACTTCTTCAACGACCGAAATGAACGGAATCTAGCACCGTCGTCTCATTATGACTACAAATCCACGAATTTACGTTGACAACAATTTATTCTATTAAGCACAAAATGGAACGATTGCGATGCCCCAATGTGCATTTTGGGTATTTGGCAAAGTTAATGGCACATGTCACGATTGTGGTGCTACTCTGGAAACGCGTTTTTGCTAAAAATTGCCAAAATACGAGATGAACAAGGGGAGGGTAAGGGTGGGAGTGGGAGTAAGAAGTGGGCGATGGAGTAAGGTATATATGTTACTTACAACAAATTGCCGAAGAAGGCATCGCAGAGACAAGTTTTGCACTCCCGAGAACACTCGCTTATGGTGTAAACCATAAAAAACGTCATAAATGCCGCAAGATTTAGAAACTGCACGGAATACAAGGATTAACGAATTCGACGAATTACGTTCGGTAACCACTAACTTAATTCATGTCATAAACCTTGAGGCGATATTTCACGTTAATACGACTGCCTAGATTAGTGTCTGATCTTATAGCTGAAGTTCCATCAAACAAACAGACAGAGATCTGTCAAATCGTCAAGTAAACAGTCTGTAAGAGAAAAACAATAGCTAAACTCGCAATGGTCATAACGATATTAGTCGCTCCAATTTATCTAACATGGTCGGCTGATGCGGAGGCATTCGCCGCCCGACTGCACGCAAAGAAGATCCCACTGATAAAAAAGGTTGACGAAGTGCTGGAATAGAATTGAATAAACCTTTGGATAAAGTTATGCCTAGAAAATATTTGGTCGCTGGGATCGTGACCAAATCCCCATGCTCTCAGCTATTTTTATTTTGTGGGGAACAGTTCCCGATCTCAATTTCATATCTTCATATGCCTCCGTGCTTTGCTGTAGTAGTTTTAAGTAGCCAACCATAAAAGCAACTGCGGGGATGATATTCTGTAGGTATGAAATGACAACACCATACCTCCAGCTTCGTCGAAATTCCTTAGATTCCCTGAGGGCAATCGATCTTCGAAGCTTCTTCAAATTTACCAAATAAATTTATCCCGGTTATCGCTAAAAGCGAGTTCCAAGAATTCTAATCTACCGTGAGCCGCAGTCGTCACACGGCAGTGCTCCTTACTAGGGAAACACATTACCTTGGCACCCGCCCCGACCCGATCACCCAAGACTATAATCTTTGACTCGATTGGCATAGAAGTGTGCCTCTGAACCAACAAATCATCCTGTCGCAAAACGTTAGCTTGATATTGATCCCCCATTATCATGCCGTCGCTCATTCCGGAAATTCGTCGGAGTTAGCGTTCACGCGATGACTCCCCCACCTTGATTGAGTAAACACTACTTTAGGCGATAGACAAATGCTTCGGTTGGTACGTCGCTTCCCGGACAATGTAGTATCTGTTTTTATCACCTTAATCTCTGGATATATGACCTCCGATCACTTCGAGATTAACCTACCCGTCCAGCATAACCCAACCAGCTGTCTTTGCCCCAGATCAGCATAACCTGTTCTGATAAAATATCATTGCTCCCAAAATAGGTTTCTGTGAACTTACTTGACGACGCAAATTTCCAGATCCTCACAACCCCCCCCCCCCACTCCCCCTCCCCCCACAAAGAAAAAACCATATTTAGTGGTGAAACAAATAAAAACAAGAAATGAGATTTACCGACACCAGGACGCATAATATTCAGGGACGAAAAAAGCGTATTATGAGGGCCCCCTATCGACCAAAAAAGTCCACACCAACAAAAGGCTCGCTGAGCTAGTTACGAATGCACAAACAGGTGAACATTCATGCGCATCATATCAAGACACAAAAAATTCATTGCCATACAAATATATATGAACCTAATCCCCTG
>JAARMF010000328.1:49400-61015 GCA_022844705.1 Toxascaris leonina | reverse complement strand
ATATATATATATATATATATATATGCTAGATCGTTTTTAACAGTTAAACTGTCAATGAACACATCAGAAAACGGTTACTTCTTTGCTCGCAACAAGCTCGTCGAAAACCGACCAAAACATAGACGGCGGTAAGTTCAAATGCGCACTCAATTTCGCCATCGGTGTCACCCTAAAGAACATTGTTCAATGGTGGCAAAAGTACTCCGGACAAATTAAACGCGAGAAGTAGGTAAAGTAATGAGCCAGTAATCCAGGGTTGCGGATTTAAAAACACAAGGATAAGTATTTTCGACTATCGACTCACTCTTGAACCCATCGAATCGATCTCGATAAAAAAAATCGCGAATGAATACATTTGCATCCCTCGTTTCTAAATAGTGAGTGAGACAGGTGTGCCTAAAAAACAAGTTATGATGCATTATCGCCGTGAACAGGCTACCATGTTCTACAGAAAACTGCAAATACAGCAAACTAAGCACAACAGCTCACAAAATATTCATAACTTAACATCTAAGTTTGTATTGCTGGAAGCGAAGGCCAATCGGAGGATGATCTGTTTTCCATAGAAACTCAACACTGGGCCACTGTTCTGATAGCACCGTATACGTCAGCTCCAAATTTCGTTTACAGAAAATAGACAAACTTGGTAAGCGAATTGAGGATAGCTTTAAGAAGATTGCTCTGCGCACTGAGATACGCACGCGTATAAATCGTATCGCCGTCCCTCATCGCGTCCACTTTGTTCCCAATTTCTGTTAGAACTAATCCATAGAGTATTTCACTCGGTAAATCCCACGTTTTGACGAGCTGTGATGCCGACAGCACGCCCGTCTCTGATAACCGTTCGTTTAGTTCCTTACACAAAGAATCCACATAATCCCTGAAATGAGAACAACTAATGGAAAGGGATCCTACTTTGAAATATAAGATATGTTTAGCGACTTTACTCGAGACCGAAGATATTTTCTTGGAATAGCTGGCTAAGCAGGGTGGGTGACATTATAAAGACGTCATTTGTTATGAAAATGGCAGAGCACCTGCTGTCATAAACATCAAGGAAGCGAATGCTAGACTTATACTGCTGAAATGCTCATTCACAAATCACGTAGTTTAATTCAGACCAGCCTCATGCTTGCTTCATGGGGAATGGTCTGCGATTCTTAATTCAAAAGCATAATAATCTGCACATAGTGCATTACAGTTTATGTTATTAACCATTCATTTATTTCTCTGTCTGCTCGTCGGACGAATGTTCATACTTAGGGCTGCGTCTGTATATGCATATTTACGTACATATATTCGTGTGCATGTAGCATGCGAAAGAAACCTGGAGATGAGCTCAGCGTTGCAGAGCACAAAAGAGCTCGATTGCTTCAGTATAACAGCCACCGAATTTTCGATATGTTCGTAGTCCACGTTCAGGGTGTGTGCCAATTCGGAAAGCGACACTCGGCCACCTTAAATTTCTAACAAATACACGCAGAACGGCATCCTTATCTACAACGGCTATGATATACACCTATAGTACACAGTTAAGAAAATGAAAAATCCATCCAACTAAAGAAGGGACAAGTGCCGCTAGTGAGTGAAGAGAAGAGGATGGTTAAATCCACTATACTGCACATAAAATTGAATCGATTCATGCAGTTCTGAGAAAAACAAAAGGGTGGTAGTCCATTCTGATTCACGAATATGGTCAAGTGGGCTATGATTTGAAAGAAAGTGAGATTTAGAAACGATGATGGCAACAAGAGAAATCAAACTGTTCGACAAATTTCTGATGGAATGTTCATGCAGCAAACGCTGCAAAATGCAAGCGAGTGAACGAAAGCAGAACCGACCTCCAAATCGGTGACAGTGGCGATGCGGTCCTACCCACTACGATGCTACTTACCCCCACTCTCCCTAGCAAATGCAGTGAGAAACAAGGACAATTTTTAAACGTTTGGACAAGGGAACCTAACGGATAAGGGAATCGAGAAAATAAATTAAAACACAAACGGCATCAAAAAATTCATGGTGAAAATGCTGCTGGATCAACATGTGCACAAACTTGGACAAATGCGCCACGGAGAAAGTGCCCGTGGCACAGATGTTTCACTGTGTTAATGTTCACCAGCACCGTCGACATAAGATAAGTGGAACGGCATAAGCATGACGCACTTAGGGGACAGTGATGTCGAAATCACAGCACTTGACTATAAAAAAATTTGGGAACTTTTGATGAAGAAGCATCAGAAAATGACATAAGCAAGCGAAGCTATATTGCAAAGGATGCAAACGGGAATAAGTCTGAGGGAGAGGGATAAGAGTGTGGACTTAGTGGAATTTCTTCCAACTGGCTGATAGCTGTTCTCTCATCAACACTTATCTTGATTGGGCATTACCCATTCCTCGCCATTCTTACTCTCAAAAGGCAGAGCCCATCCGCACAGGTTTTACAGCTCGCTGCCGAGCTACAGCCATCTTCAAGTTGTGAATATTTCTCACCTCGTCCAATGCATTCGTTTTTGATTTCGGTCAGTAAGTGTTTCTTCGTGAGATAGGCATGTCCATCACTCGTGAATACAATATCAATTGCTTTCGACGCCATCAACATCGATACCACCTCCACACAATTTCTTTCAGACAGCCTCAAAATGGTGATTCAAATTAGCGCTATATTGTTGATACTACTTCAGAGGCATTCTTTGAAATATGTTGCCGAGAACTGGAGGAAGAATGCCCGATCGGATCTTTACCGTCCCTTTTCGAATAAAACCCGGGTATTACATTCTTCAAAATTAAAACAGAGATCTTATTGCGGAAAGGGGTGGGGATGGGGGGGGGGGGGGGAAAGGGGGAGGAGGGAGGCACCTTTTGGCAAAAATTCTTACACAATGCATCAATATAGTTTTTCAGACATGCGAAAAAACTTATTTCAGGTTTTTAATAGAAAGTTGCTCACTAAGAGGATCAGTATCACCATACAGACTTAGGAAATATATTAATTAGGGCCATACTAGGGCTGGAGGAGAAAAAGGTTCGCTTCGGACCGCCTCAAGGTCCGCCTACTGTAACACCTAACATAAGAGTCACAAACAATAGCAATTCGCAAACTAGACAAAGGCAAAACTGCAAAAACGAGTATAAATAAAGCACGGTTATATAATCGAGCAACTCAGCTGATCGAGCCTCATCATGTCTCCGCCTCAGAATTTCAGGTCCTCTTGAAAAGGATTTCTCAAGAACTCTTCCCATGCAACTCTAACACCACTTCCTTTCTCTTCTTTCACCCACTCGATCAAAACGCACATATCCCTCTCTACATAAAATCCCCTTCAAACGCTAACCAACAAACAAATATCACGAAAATCCTAGAAGCACAATGGTCATCACCCGCAGCTAATGCATCATATCTTAGAAATGCCAACTTGCCATTAAGCGCAAGATGCCTATTTACTCACTTTTTGGCTCCTTCAGCGAGCTGAACACGCTGCAAGTCGGCCGCTAATCGCTGGATATCCGCCCACGTCGTCGTCATCCTCCGTAATCTGAAATGATAAGCACAATGAAAACAACCGAACTCCATAAACGGTGGTGCCATTCTTGACTAACGCTTTTCTAATGAATCAGTGTAAATGAAAAAAGAAACATCCCTCATTCTCCGTCGAAAAAGTTCGGAACCGGAATCTAGCTGTAAAACCTCTTCCCCTTCCTCCACCTTGCCGAACCTCCCTCACCACAGGTCCCTTTAAACCCGGTGATGTAAATTCTATCTGACTCCCACGAGCCAGGCGAGTACATCTAACTGCCTTGCCTTTCAAAACTATGCTGTACTCAAAGCAATTAACTTCAAACCTAGGGTCAAAGTTCAAACGAATAAATGTTTTCAAGTGCTATTCTCTTAAAAATGCCGATCACAAGTGATCAATAAATTCAATGCATCCAGATATCACAGTTTACAACACCATCAGCAACTAAACAAGGAAGAAACCTCACCGCGTCATCGGAATTTATATAATGATAAGGGAAATCCTCAGCTTAATCAGCCATTACCAACAATCACATCAACTACACCTCGAGCATCCGATGCAAACATCCCCTCAGGATTGAATTACCAATAACTTTGGCATTCTCATCGTTGAACTGCATCACTGCGGCTTTTCTTTAACGTATTCCCCTCCAAAAAGCACCACAAAAAAAGAAACGACTCGCAGCGAAAGTCGCTTTGGACATTAGATGCCCTTAGTGATAACAGCTCTCCCTCTACCTGCACATGTTAATGGTCTTTGAAGAGTATCCTCTCCCCTCCCCCTCTCAATGCCAAAATTTCAAATGTCCTTGAAAGTACTTAGACAACCATATGAATTTTAACGAAATTCGACCAATTTGACGAACACAGAAGCTAAAGAAATTCAATCTCATGCGCCACATTACTCTCAGCTCACAAAACTCTCAGAAGCACCTGAAATATAAGGAGTGTAAATGCACTTAGCTATTGAAGAAATAAATTAATAGCATTTATAAGTACTGGTCTGAAATTCGATACGGATATCGTCAACAATTTAAATACATATATTAACATGTTTTATTAAAGGAATATGCTTAAAGAATAAATAAATTACCATTAGAGCTGCAACGAGCAAATATCACGATAGACAAAGCAAAGCAATGATGAAACACAAAGCATTTTGCCGCTATGAACAATTGATCACAGTGCTGAAAAAAGGCACAATAATTATACAACCCATAATGGAGATCTCGCTGAAGCGATTAACCAACCGACAAAACAACGCGGAGCTAAACAAGCGTCAATCAAAGCATTGCCATGGAAAGTATCACTGAAGACCTCATCCAACACTTTACCCCTCGATGACCACCTCGTCTCTCCTTCCATTCCCAGACCTAGAATTCTCTGTCACACCGCCAAACCAAACTTCTCGATCTTACAAAAGGGCCAAAAAGTACAGTTTGAAATCATCTGATTCTAACAGCAGTACTCCAACTATACAGAAAGTACTTCCGCTGACGTGAAGGAATAGGCATCTCCAAAGGTTTAACGCAGATATGGACAATCTAATGAAGGCATCATTTAGCTGAAATCAACGACGGCTGAAGATGTTCTCATGATCTGCCCTAACTCCCTCCTCCCCATTCAGTTCAATAATAACAAAAGCACATGTTCGGCCTAAAAGAGACATACAGCTCTTCGTGGGAGAGAGTGCAAAGCTAGCAGGGAAACGATCACGTTTGCTTGTTGTGCTGTTGAACAAGGAAGAACGGTAGATGAAATTCACTTGCCTCTCACAAAACGGCCCCGGTTCTAGTGATATATAAACAGCCCCACTTCCATTCTCTTCACTAACCCTACCAATCTGCGCATATGCTCATAGATCCCCCCCCCCCCCCCCCCCCCCCCCCCCCCCCCCTCCCTTTATTTATACGAAAGATTATGCGTGAATGGTGTGGTTGCTAAAAGGCGCTACGTAAAACGTGCAAAATATTGCAAGTCCGAAAACTGTGCCTAGAAAGGAGGAAGGCGATGAGGCGACAATGATAAAAAGACAAGCTGAATGCATGTCCCCATCATTTATTTTAGATCATGAAGCCGTTGACCGAATGCAACTTAAACGCTAACAAACCATGTGGATCCTAAATGGCGGAAAAGACAGCGCTTAACGGAAGAGTACATGAATAACAAACATACTGCATACAGTGCCTCATACCTCGCTGGAAATGTTCCTACGGCTTTTATAATGATCCCACGCTTTTTATAATGATCCCACGGTTCAACTGTTTTCACGTTCTAAGCTTCAGAAAGATTAGACAGTTTTACCATCCAAAAGATGCAATCACAATGAGATACTAAAATACAAGGTGTTTCAAATACAGAACATTACCTGTACAGTCAAATCATATTCTTCTCTATGCGGCCGTTTTTAAAAACTAAATTTCGCTATGAATTTCTATGGGAAAACCTTTGTGAGAACTACAAGCAAACAGTGGTGATTTTATGACTTGTAAGAGAAGGAACAAAAGCACCCATGAGTGACTCATTCACAATATGGCAAGCGAGGACGAAACAGACTGGAAGCGATATCATCTCGACCACTCAATTTGTTTGACCCTATGCGCTTAAACAATGATCTTTCTGCATAGGACGTTATAAGGAATCAATAACCAGACCGCTCGACAAAACGGCGAAACAGAATAAATATTGCAGATATTTCTCAAAGAAACCAATAATCAAAAAACAAATCCTCACTTTCCTCAAATATACAACAGCGATGCATAGTTAATAAATAAATCAAAACCTCAAAACAGAACACTGAAATTCAATGAAAAATTCACTGGAATCGATCCCTTTACAGCTGCTGAACAAGTCCGACTTCCGGTTTGTCATCAAATATCACGTCTTGAATCATTACTTCCTCCATCTTATATAAAACCTCCCCCTGCTTTCCCTTTTGAGTCACATCCCTTATCAAATGCGCCTCTCGCAACTCCGAATAAATATGGCTAATCATTCGGCGACAACTGCCATGTCAGGAAGTGAAAGAATAGGGCCTGCTTTGATTGCACCATCCGCACCTGATCCAGCACGCGACATTAGCTTATCGATGCGTGGCACCTCGATTTCAATGGCACATGCACGACTTCGACAGTAAGTAAGATCCAAAATCAGCTGACTTCGGATCTTCCCCTCGTCTGTGTCAGCTGCGTTTACGTCAGCCGAACCAACTGCTGACTTCCGTTTGAAACGTTGAAGGCTTGAACCAGTCTGTTCCACCGAATCCAATACCTTAAAATGTTGAAAAATATATGGTAAATACTGTATCTTCAAACAGTACCCCAGGGTTTACTAATGTAATAAATACTGTACTTTCAAACGGTACCCCAGGGTTTACTGCTTCTCCACGACGGCCTTACTACAAAGTCAATAAAAACATACAAGGCTGCGCAACAACACGGAAAGAGCGATACAACCATGTATTGCGGGCGCATGAAAAAACAGGAAAAGGAACTGAACTCCAACGTCAATCACTTCCTAGCTTTACCTGCAAAGTTACCACGTTTTTAAAGAAGTTTCGTCAAAGTAACTCAACTCCTACCTTAAGTTCAATTGATCAAGCAGCAAATACCCCCCCCCCCTCTTCCTAATACAATACCCATACGAATGACCGAATTCCACCAGATTACCACCTACAATTCTCTAGTAGCTTACTCCCATCGTACCACGTTTTACAAATCTATGACACTTTCGAGGTGGCAGGGTAAAAGACAGTAATGAAAGAACTTCGGTGAGTCAGCACTACTACTGAACTCGACTAAAGATACCGAAAAGGCAACTCTTGAGTTGGCGACTCTACGCTTCATTAAGGCTATTCCACAACCCATCTCAACCACAGCTATGAAGCGTTGCACCAAATACAACAATGCTCACCTTTACGACCTAAATCAGTCTACGTTGCTCAAAACCACTCTCACGTAGCGCCTTACCTATCAACTGCCCAACGCTGTCGTGCAAAACCGTCGCATAACAAGAAATACATCTTTCAGAAAACGCTTCGAATATCCCAGACTCCCTTCGCTTCAGAGCAAAATTACTTCACCACTCTCAGCGAACATCCTTCACTAGCCAAAACACTTCCAAAGTTTAGCAACTATTCGTGCGAACAAATGATAAATGATGAATAAATGAGGCGTATATTATATTTTTCATCCCATGTGAAAAGCATATCCGTTCAAACCGGCTCAGTGTTACTCTTTTTCTTCCGCAACCAGATGCTCAAACTATACGATAAGCGAATCCCGAAACTCATATACATATTGTTGAAACTTATTCCAAAGCTCGTTGCGAAATTTGTGTATTGCGGTCCTGGGATCTACACATTTACCGTTAAGAGTGCAGTTAAAATATCGCGGAGGGCGTAAACTGCTTAACTGTCGGTCAGTAAAACAAGACAGTAGTAAACCTGTTCTGCCTTAATGCAAAACGCATCCAACGACTCGGCAAGTATCCTCTTCGAAACGTTCTCTACATCCTCGTCACTCCAGCAACGTTCACGAACCTCTTTCTAAAAAGCGATATCCATTTGCATAATTGGAGTTCTCGAATAGACAGGAGAACTGAGAAACGAAGGCGTGGTAGGAAGGGAAGAATGAGAAGGGAGGAGGAAACTGCGGTGTAGCTGCTTCCAAAATAGGCGCACCTCCTTCCCCTTCCCCCAAAAAGAAAAAACTGCACAACAAACTGAAACTTGGAAGGAAGAAAGCAACTTTTAAAGACGGAAGTGCAAGATGTCATAAACACTCCGCCTTCCCCCTCCTTGCTTCCACCACAGCAATCAACCTACAATCACTACCTTTTTTTTCTGCATTAATGCAACAGCCATCTTATACCATTCATCGTTGATTGAGGTTACCTCATAATGCATCAGCATATGCCTGCCCCTTTAAAAAAGTGCATGAGACTGAAAAAAATTCCACATTCCAGTCCATCTTGTGTGTGCTATCTCTAGAATGAAAGATTAGAATGGATTATAACCGTGAAAGATTCGAAAACTGCGAATGCCTCATTAATATACAGTGATGCTTCTGTCGGATGAGGCTTCTTAGTCCAGCGATAATGCCTCGGAATATCTGAGACACCATCCATCACCTAAAACGAAAATTTCAATCACAGGACCGATTTCGGAGAACGAAAATAATTCCATCAACTTGTGTTCATTAGTCATGATCTATTTTGCTTTACAGAAAAAAAATTACAACTGTCACCGAAAACACTGCCCACTGAAAACTTTGGATTTCCATGGCCTATCTGACTACCAAAACTTAGCCTCTAACCTTAAACCACTACCACCTCCGCGAACTTTTTTTCATCTGCATTGTACAATCTCTTTCTTGGCGGATTAGGAACTGATACCGACTGGATTTTGGCCTTTGCACCATTCAACTGGAACTATATACACGACGCACCCACTGCAAGTGAACTTGAACTAGCCTTGGTCAAAGACGCGACAATACTGCACACAATGAAATCCTCTAGCTCTTTTCGTCTCTTACTGATTCGAGATGAAAACGCAGACAGACATTGACCGAATGGAGTGACATCCAACTGCAATCGTCAATTCAAATCTCCATAATACTTGTGCCACGAAAAGTGGAAAGTCACAAGTTCTACTCATTCCACCTATAAATATACCCACTCGCCATAGTAAGTGGGACTCATTCACGGCATTCTTCACTGCCATTAAACGTGGTATAACTTATGGATCTTTTAAACCCTCATAATAGCGAATAAGATTTAAGGCTCGTAAACTGGCTTCTATACACAGAACGTATGACCTAGTCACTTCAAATGCCTCCACCTCCCTCGGCTTGGACATCGTTTTCTTCCTACCCATTCACTGAAGCGATGTGCGCTAGTTTCAACAAATTATAAATACCGTCAACGTAATGTTGCGAAATTCTGTAAGAAGCTTAGCGACGAATCAGAAAACCGAATGATGGAAGTCCAGATTTCCAGATACTATTTTGAAAAATTACTTCGACAGTTTTCTCCTTCCCTACCATATAGTCAAATGAATCCTACTGATGCACCAGTTTTAAAGATGAACGTCGTGCTGAGCGATACTGCGTTAAATTCAAGCGCATACTAGACGCGTTCAAAGACATAAATGAAACAATATTGCGCAAAATCAAACAGCCCCTCTTTCTCCAAAAATTCAACGGATCTACAGCAGAAGAGAAATAAAATCACCCTTTCAATACACTCTTACCTACCAAAAATAGGAAAAAAAGCTGTTTTCCGACATCTACAACAGTATATATGGTTGTAGTATCGAATCAAAAACTATAAATAATAAATAAGGCATGGCTTTCTCTATTCTCAAAATGATGGGAAGTTTACAGGTTCGAAGACAGTGCAGATTGAAAAGCGAATCGTCGTCACGACACTCTGAGATTTGGCAGATAGCAGCAGTGAAGCGCAGTTGACGACTATTTTAAACATAAGTGAGCGAAAACCTAATAACTCACTCAACGGCACTTACCCCAAACGCACGGATCTTCGCCCATATCGATGAAAGCGCAATCTCAAAAATACGTGCATCCACAGTCGAACAATCCACATAAACAGCACACAACGCACGCCATGTGTCCACTCCCTCGATGCAGTTGCCATCACTTCCGAAATACCTGGAGTGACGACTGGTAACTAGGAAAGCCCTTTTCTACCAAAACATGATCCCCGCTTGCTGCTCTTCTGTTGTAACACCGTTCCAGGCCTCCATAAGCAGCAAAAATTATGTATTACGCCATCTGTTCTAGTATGCTCTCCTCCGGATCTAGTTATCTAGTGCGCATACAGAGTGTACACGATATGAACGCGTCATGGAGCAAGCAGTTCATGGAACAACCACATCCAAAAGTCGACCAACGAAACTGTAGAATTATGAGACCGTTCATGGCGATGATGGTGGTCGCACTACGTTCCGACCCTCTCAATCACATCGAATATTATTCCAGACCATTTCTTTCTTCTTTTACTAAACCAATCCTTAACTTTCACTGTGTACCCGTCTGACTTAGTACACATTAAGTTTCAAAGCTTATTTGGATCAATAAGGCAGAATAAAACAGCTAAAACTACGGCCGTCGTTCCAAGAGGGAGGAGGATGGGTGGATGGAAAAGGGGTGAGAAGGAGGACAAGCCGAGTGAGGGAATGAGAAAGCTCTTCTTTGACTTGAGTGGCGCACATCTTTTTCTCTCCTAAGCAGCCAAATATGGGCACGAAGATGGATGGGATCACTGTGAGTTTTCTTTACTGCTTTCATGTTCATCTGAAGATAGCTCACTTTCATATGCGAATCAGCAAAGTCTTCATTTATCTTTAATTACTGTGTTTGGATCGGTAGGGCTTCGCTGCATTCTTAAGTCTTTGAAGAAACGTTTCAAGCATAACACCTCACAAATGAATTACGAAGTACTTTAACCATATTATCCACTCTCTCACCCCAATAAGAAATATATCTCACCGCTCATAGTTATTAACAAAACTTTAGACTTACTTTAGCAATGCATCCAACCACTTCGAGTATTTATCCAACAATCTCAACGAGAAATCCCAAAACTTGTCCAGTAGTGTTGCCAAATAAACATCTTCACTCCACAGCGATGTCAGCGCACGTACCACAACTGCCGAACATTCACAGTGCACCTTCGCTTCGGTTTCAAGCGAAAATGAACCATTCTCTGGATTCTTGGAAGCATCGCTGCTATTTGATCTATCAGCAGTGACAAATCGAAATGCTTTCGGATCAAGATGCTCCGTCAAATCAGAACGGAATTGATGTGTTTCCAACTTGAAATAGACAATCAAATTGAATCGATCGCGGATCATTCGTAGAACTGTACGCGAATTGGATGCATCGGGCCAATTTGAAATGAATTCATAAATTGCCGAACAGCATCGATGGAAGAGTCGATTGTCGCTTGGAATGAGCACTGAACCAAAGTGCTGAAATTTGATACAACTGAATGAAAAGTCGATTTTTTAAACACAAAAAAAGGAACAAAGCACGCTGATATATATATATATATATATATATATATATATATATATATATAT
>JAARMF010000328.1:31159-41641 GCA_022844705.1 Toxascaris leonina | reverse complement strand
CCCCCCCCCCCCCCCCTCAGAAGTTTGAAATCCTGACTTTCTACTCCATGCGGGGTCAGCCTTCTTCAGCTTTCGAAACTGCCGAACTAACCACAAAGTTCCTAACTATATTTGCTGAGAATAATTAACCACATCTGAGAAGCCGAGAAGTATGAACTCAATTATCACATCAGATGAGGAGGCGAAGGGGTGCTTGACTCGGAAAATATCTCAAATTGTGACAAATTTAGGGAGGGGGGAATATATTTTGGTATGCGGTACGTTGCAGACCCGTATACTCCTGAGAAACAGAATCACAATGCACTATTGAAAAGGTTTTCGGAAACGGTGAAAGCTATTATTTTAGAATCTCGAAAACATCACTGAGAACAGTGGGACATCGAAGTGGCAACAACTTTAGACAATCGCCCATGAAATCGCCAAAAGGTGACGAAGAAAAACATTGGTTTTGCGAAGATAATACTTCGAAATGCACACCTACAAAAGTTTAATACTAAAGAATGAGCAAATAATGTATCCCTCGGTTATAATGAGATCTGCGGCGGAAACAGCGGTCTTGCACTGCAACTTCAGGCTACCTCTTTCATATGGAAGCTCGTTTAGTCTGGTGGAGGGAGGGGAGGGGGATGGGGAGAGGTGGAGTCCGGAAAGAGAGACGTTCACGCCGCAAATATCATCCCAGCTTATGGGTGATAAAGCATGAAAACAAATTCCGATGAAATTATGTGCTTTTCACATCCTCAGGACGTCGCATCAAATGATTGCTAAAATATTGCATAAATGTCTAAGAATGCCCAACAACAAATAACATTCTCTTTTATATTCAAATCTGCTTCCTGAGCAAACTAGTCAGCGTTTAAATCTCGACAACTATCCTAACAAAACTACCGAGACGAAGTAGAAACTGCGATGCAGTGATCGTTCACCACATTAAAGAAAATGAAATTTCAGTGGTTCGAGTGCTAAATATGGAGCCAAAAGACACACACATCTGGAGCATAAATGACATATACAGAGAAAGTGCATATGAAGGTAAAGGTGCTATATTCTACTTACAGCAAATTTCTTGCCGAAATGACTTGCAGAGTATGGATTGTTCTATTAAGCGTGCAAGAAACCTACAAATGGTAAACACTTTACAACACAGCAATTACGAAGAACCTGAATAACTTAAATATGAGAAGACAGCATAATACCACTAGTTACATCAGTCATCAGTTGCTTGAATATATCAAAGTATGAGCACTCATTCATGTTAGCAGACTACTTAAACGATTCATTCACTTCCCCGAGGTTCATATGAAATGCTCCAATCGGTTTTGAATGCAGTTCCATCAACTTCAATATTAACGCAAAATTATTTTAGCATATATAAATTCAAAATGCCTCAGAAATTGACTTGAAAGTTGCCGTAGGGTGCCTAGCACCTAGCTTATACCCTATACCCATAAAGCTCTAGATCCGATGGTACCCGAGCTGAAATGACCGATGATTGAGGTTTGAACCTATATCTAGGTGCATATACACTGATATGACGATGTCACAGACACGCTTTTAGAGTGCAAAATTTGTACAAATTATGAAAAATAAACAACCACATTTTCCTATAAGCCATTTAAAAACCATCCTCTCTATTGCATGCTTCAATTGACTCAAATGACAAAAGAACCACCCACGAACCAACGCAATATGGAAAGAAACATTCCCCATAAAACTATCCAACTCCTTCGCCTTCTCCCCACCGTCTCTGATAAGCATCAAGCAGCTATGCCAGATATTAAAAATCACACACTTCTCTACATGTTGCAAAACGCCGTATCTAGTGCAATCGACGTTCCTTCTCGACAACTCGTGCTCAGATATATATATCTGAGAATCACTTCTATTTCTCCACATGCATCCCCATTAAGCCCGCATCTATAATTTAAAATCTCTGCACAGCCGTCCTCCCTTTATTAAATCTGAAAACGTGGACGAAAAATCTTGTGAGAATTCGATGCAAGTAGCCAACTGTAACAGCGCAAAATCAAGATATCATAAATGAAGCGTTTATAGTTTCAAAAGTAGTTTGCGAACTCGCCCACATGAAATATCAGCTTAGAAATAGCCTACAGTGATTAGAAGCTCGTCAAATAAGCCATCGTTCAGATTGTTCAGCGTCGCGTTCTTGTTAGAAAATATGCAGCACAATTTCCGTATCTATACTTCATCAGAACAGAATTCGCATCAGCACTGTTTTCATAGATTCAAAAAGGCTTCGGAAGTTAGTGACTATATTCTGTGGATAAGCGGCCGGAACAATATCAACCGGCTTTTGTTACGCCATCGATCCGCTTTTACTATAGCCTCGAACGGACCGATCTTTAGCTAGCGACTAATGCGCCAAGCTAATTCCATTGGTTCAGCAAAAGAGCGTTTTGAAAATTTGCAATCGTCTTCCACAGCGAGACTGCGAATGTTTCCCTCCGCTAAAGGTGTTTATTCGGTAGGAAATAGATAATTATAATACCGGGTGACTCGCATAAGACTCAACAACCGGAAGTGATAGTAAGGTCAATGATTCGAACTCAAAACAACAATGCTTTTGGCATTTTGATGAACGCGATGGTTAAAGCTCAGAAATCAGATAAGCTCTAGAACGCAAAATAATCATCTATCTAAACAGCGTACGAGAGCAATTTGTTCTCGATTCAGCTAACTCTATAATCAGACGAGTTTAAGGCGGTATTGAGTGGCGAAGTTCTCCGACTGCAGAGGTGGTAGCTTTCGAATTGAAGAGCCGGACACTTTCTTGCAAAGCGTGAAGCTGCCTAAATGAATCGTTAAATGTTAATGCTATTTGAAAGAGCAAATGGATTTTGTATATATTTACTTATTTTATTTCTATTTCTAATTCTTATAAACGTTAAATATTTGAAGCGTGTTCAAAATCCCTCATAAAATGAGCACTTTCAAATAAATCAATTTGATATTAACTAAGTGGCAATACAAAATTTTCGATTGAAAGTTCTTAAGCGTGCACTATCTGAGCAGTTGTCGTAATAGCATAGTTTTTCCTCTTTTTTTTTTGATGAGCAGCTGAGAGTGAAGATGGTCACAGCTGCTTGTTCGTAACCGCTTATCGACGTATTTTACCATCTCATTGAAGATCTCATTTTTCGTTTCGTTAGTATCAGAATATATTCAACACTGATTTCGTTTATCTGCAGTTGATGTGGATAGAAAAATTCATAGGTTATATATGTGAGATAGCTCGCATATTAATAAAATATTTGCATTTCAGCTAGCCGATCGATCATTCGACAGCTTCATTCCATAGAAGAGGTAATTTTAAGACATCCCGGCAACTGTGACGTAAAATTGAGTTTCAAATTTTGTGCAGTTTTTGAATGTCAACTACTATTAGACGAGGTTGTCTATATAGCAGAATGTGGTAACAAATTTCAGGATCGATTGTTTCTGCAATCGCAAATTGAAAACACCGCACCAACAACTCGATATATTTACGCACGCGCACATGAACTCATATGCTCGCATTAGGTAGAGAGGCACACAGACGCACAGACAGAGGCAAACAAAAACGCAAACGGGCAGACAATCCTTATTGTCTTCTCTGCTCATTTTGGTTAGCTTATCACTTACTAGACGGTTTTAATTGCAATTTTGCACGTTCTCGTGTACAGCCCTCTCACGTACAATTCACGGCTAACGTTATTGCGATTTCGGATATCTCCTAAGTGCGGGATTTTATCGCAACGTGAAAAGCACCGTTTTGCTAGTTGAAACTTTGTGAATATTCATCATTTTGATCATGTTTTTCGTCTCTAGAAATGTTCATACTTGTATCACAAAGTTCTCAAGAAATCGGCTGAAAAAAAAATTGATCAATTGCCTATCAATTAGACTTTTTTTTCTTAGATCTATTGCAATTTTTTCTATAATCTTCACTTTCTTCTTTACATATTCGGCTTCACTCTCATTTATTTCTTTTCAGCATATCTCATCATTTTTACAATTCTCTTTACGTGTTTTATAAACGAATGAATACGTCATACTCTTGTTATGCTTATCACTGAGCTAAAGGAATTGTTAAAAGCATTAGCGCATGTAAAAAATTCACTTCAGAGCTTCATATTGCAGTCTTCTAAATAAGTGAAATCTCACTGAACGAATGCATATTTCCGCTAGTTCGTTGAAAAAAACCGGTCGTTTCGACGAATCTTGTTGCCTGCATCAACGAATTTTACAATATTTTACTGTACGATAGGAGAGAGTGTAAATTTTTGATGAGCAGATGCACATACGAAAGCATTCAGAAACGTGTCATCTAGTGCTGGGTGTGGCCGATGTTTGCACAATCAAATCAGGCATATGTATAGCTCCTCCACCCCCACCTCCTTTCTGCTTCTATAATTTTGAGAGATTTATTCATTTGCATTTTAAAAAGATATTTTGCGGATTACTGCGTTTGGCCAGCGTTTGTGCCACACTTATTAGCAAACACCCAGAAATTGCCAATTAGATAGTGAAATTGCAATTAAATGATGAATTTATTATAGCAATTAGGCTGAACTCTTTATCCCGTATGTAATGATAGTTAGTGGCCATCGCTGTGACTGAGAAAAATGATCAGAAATCCTTCTTCTCTTTCCCTTGCGACGACAAGTGATGGGGGTGGAAGTGCTCCTCTAAGTCCATCTCTAATGAGCGCATGTCGCATGATGTAGCAAATATTCCAATTGGATTGCGCGGCTAGCACGAACATACGCAGTCCAGAAATGGAATTAAGATCTACTGAAATTTGCGACCTCTATAATTGTAGGCCTCCGAAGTATAGCGACTCTTGAACGAAGCTTTTGGAAGGGACAAGGCTGATCTTAGCGTGCGGGAGAAGGGTTTACATATTCGAATGATGATAGTAGTCGTCTAGAATAATAATGCTACTACCTAAACCTATAAAAATATAATCATAAGTACTTCTCAGTGCAGCTAATAGTATTGTTTCGTATTAAATTCATTACTGTCGTTAAATTGTTAAATTGTTNTAATGCTACTACCTAAACCTATAAAAATATAATCATAAGTACTTCTCAGTGCAGCTAATAGTATCGTTTCGTATTAAATTCAGTGCTATATACTGTTAAATTACTGTCGTTCATCTCTATAAGCACCATCAAATAATAATTACTAATACTATCATTGACGCTAGTGCGGTACCAATGATATTACTACTACGATATATGAGTGTGCATGGTAGTATATCCCTCATAAACTCAGGATGGCGTTCTACATTCGACTAAACGGGTGTGAAATCATGCTCGAACTGTATTTAATCTCAATTATTTTTGTTCATATTATGTATCTGTTATTGTCTGACCATATGAGAGGATGAAGGAGGGAAAGATGAGGCATTTAAGCGAGAATGGTCATTTTATACCATCGGATTCCTAAATTGAGGCTCACTGACCGCATCTATTGGAGAGCGAAAGATTCTGATCATCGGCATTCTGATCATTCCTTACAAGATCACTTGTAGGCACTGCTGATCCATTTGGAAGCGTATGTGAAAGGTACGAGTATAAGTGGGGGGAGGGGGGGGGGGGTGTCATGTGTGGTATCAAAGTGAGCTCAGCATATGTTTGAATAGATTCGAATGACAGTCTCGACAAGCAGTCGGGGCAGCACTTTGCGATACTGCACACAACACAACGATATGTCAGTGTTTCGATGCCTCACTCAACCGCTACTAATTTCTCTTCTTATCTCTGATGGAACTCATATTCATTTAGCAGCATAAGTGAGGCATATGTACGCTAGTTCACGAATAAGCATTCCGTTGCTTGATTTGTCTCATATTCTCTTTTTATGATTGGCATATTGGCATACTCTATGCATGCGTTACTAGAAGTCATAGAAGACGAGAAATTATTGTTGCCATTCATAGTGTACAAATTCTTTTCGAATTAGATAGTTCGCATTCAATTTCGATCACAGCTTTTGTTTGTTGGTTTTGAGAGCATTTTATGCCAACTTCAACCTTGCTGTTCACGCTCNGAGAGCATTTTATGCCAACTTCAACCGGCTTGAATTTTCGTTTGTTTAAACCCTTGCTCTTCACGCTTTTTGTCCATATGATTTTCCATCTGTTTTCTGAATTTTCATTAACATCAGTATCCATGAATTTTATTCCAAACCTTCATCAGCGATGCTTTAATATTTGCCAGATTTTGAGTTAGTAAAAACTGCTAGGATAGCGAAATCATCTCTGCTTCGAAGAGTTATCAAATGCTCATATTTTTTAACCGGCTGTTTATATCAACTAAGAGAGGGCTTGATTGTAGATTTGATTCTTAATGCACAATATCCCTTGCAAATTGGACGCTAATACGAAAATAGTAAGAGTTTCTCGCATAAATTCGCTCTATAGGATCGTGTCGTCATAGCGCATTATCGGTAGGCGAAACTTGAGAGCTAAGCGTCGGAAAAACCAGAGATCGCAATCGTATGTGCATAAAGGTACTGACTGAATTGTTGTGCCAACACCACTGATTAATTCTTGCCGAAGCGAAGCATTTTTGAGACAAAACATCTTAGGTAAACAGCATCACTTCAGCTGCTGCTCTTTGAGGAAACCGCCTTCGTGAGATTATTTGACCTCGACGTGTGTGTGTGCTTTACTGGCATTCTCACTATTTGCTTTAGCTTCAAGTCCTCGACCGTTTGTGAGGTAAACAGAGGCGGACTTCGGTCTAATGACTGCATTTATCGTTTGGTGGAAAGAATTTGTTAGTGAGCATCTTTCTAGTTTTGAAACAAAGCAAATGCAACATTATTCTTTGCATACATTTCGCCATCAGTGACACTAATTTTCGCTTGAATATTCTCTGAGTGCATTAAATTAGAACCGTTCTAAGGATGTTAGTGTGCTCCGAATATTCAATTCAATGAAGGTTAAATAAACACTTGGCTAATGTATAAATTTCTCGTTGTGTAGTCATCAACAAAGTTTGCGATTTTTTTTGATAGAACCATACTGCTATCGCTCAGTGGATAGCTCACAAATATATCTTAATTCTTTATTATTTTAATGTATCGATCGTATTGGTGGTCTCTGAAAGTCAATTCTGTTCGCTTTTTTATCTACTTCTAATGATTATCTTTACACTATAGTGATGATCTTCATACGCATTGTTGATATCGGACATACATCTATACGTTCGAAAATCCAAATAATCTGAGCTAGGCGATCGGTTTGAAGCCCTGCAAAATCGGGTGGCGGTTCAAGCATTTCCAAGGCCAATCCCTCATTGAAGTCAAAGCTCCCATAGAACTTGGTCCAGACCCTACGGGTGAGCCAAATATGCCTTTCTCTACGGCGTCATTTCTCCTATCTACAGCGTCGTCGCATTGAATTTGAATGTTTGATGCATTGGTCATATTTATAAGAAAAAAAGCCAGCATTTCCTTGCCTTCAGGAGCCTAATCAAAAGGAAATTAGAGCGGCCGTAAAAAACTCACTGAAAACTAGTTTGCCTTTTGAAATCATGGTGGTACTGCACTCCATTAATATTTTAACAATTCAGTTTAAACAGCAAGCTTTGGAATTGAGATATGCGGATATATAGGCAAACTGATAGACCTGCAATCAGGGTTATCATTGCAATATTTAAATATTTTTAAGAGAGAAGGAAACAAATGAAAAAGTTCTCGTGGTAGAATGAAAATATTCTCTCCAAAAGAGAAACAAATAATATATCTTGGTTCACGATGTGCTTGGGACAATTTTACTTTCGATCGATATAATTAAGGCATAATTTTTTATTATTATGTACACGTATGAGATCACTTATATACTTCCTTCTTGACAGTTGATATCGTTTGATTTTCAGCTCGAATTTTGCAGAAGCATCCTTGGAGGATGATCTCGTCAGCTGGATCAACATATGAGTCACCTCAGCAAGGTCTTTTTCTTTTTTTTAATATGGTGAAATGCTAAGAATTTTTGCTATGATTCATTTTTGATGAAAAGTTATCTGCGATTCTCCTATCTAGTAAGTGTGAAATGATTAGGATACAACAGCAAGTATTATTCAAGTACAATCGTTCATCTGAAAACCGCAACATTTTTTGTATCAATTGGTACTCAGTACGAATTTTTTTTGGAAGATTTACATGAGCGGTTGGTTCCATGAAAATTCGTATTTTCTTTGCATTTCATGTTATTTCTCATCAATCTGCTGTGCTGGTTGGTCCTATTAGTTGAAGTGCAAAAGCGAATATTCGGCCAACTTTTACAGTGCGATTTTCCATTTCATTTCGCACCATATATTTTATGCTTTTTGTTGTTACCATGCCATATTACATTGACTTTTTGTAGATATGGGCCTATAGGCCGGTAAATATGGATATTCTTACAAGTTATTAAGAAGCAGATTCCCCACTTCATTTATATGGGCGATTTTTTTGGCCAATATTCACCATCGCACAACTCAAAAACTCGTAATCACTCAATATTTATCTGCAGTCAGAATTTATTAATGTTCTGAATGGTCTATTTTTTTTTCAGTATTTCAATCCATCATCTCCTTCTTATTGCCGTCTACTTCCTGTACTTACTGACCCTGGTGATTAGTTGCATTTAATTGCCGCCTACATTGTTTTCTATGGATATGGTATTTGCACCAGTGATAGAATATATAGGCTTGTATAGGTGTTCATGAATGTACCTGTGTGTAAGTGTTCCGGTATGCGTAGACGTATCTGTGCTGATATGTGTATATACGTGTAGATGTGTGTCTGTTTGTCGGTTTGCTTGTTTCATCTTGGCAACCATCAAAGCTGCAATCCTAACATTCAGCAAAGAGAATCTTAACAAATAATCTCTTCAACTTTCATCGTTCAATGATCCTTCAATGAACTAGTTAAGCGTACTTATAGATGCCCAAGAAATTACAGTCATTTTATCGCATGCTGTAGCATTTTGCGTTTTGCACCAGCCTGGTCTCCGATGAATGAAGTGTATATTGAAGGTTCTATAATACTGATTAATAAAGAAGCGACTAAATGAGTTGTGGTGCAATATTATTGATATATTTTGAACCACTTGGTTAGCACGTCAAAAGCGCAGATGCTAGCACTTCTTTCTATGCTTTTCTTTGCTTATCCAAAAAAGGCTAGCGTTCAGTCATGGAAAAATTCGGATGGTGACGCCAGGAGTGGGCGATTCGTTCGTTCCTAGGGATTTATCCGAAAATAAGTCTTCATCAGTGCGATAACCTGTGTTTTCTGAAGGTTTTGAAGACGACATTTCGAGTTCTGGAGACCTTCGAAGTTTGAGCTTCAAATGCTAACCGTAACGGTGTCAGTACTGCCAAATTTCAATTGATGCGAGTTCTCATTACTTAGTGCTTATCTGTTAATGTAATATAAATAACAGAGCGCAGTACCTGACGAAAAATAAGGAGTTGAATGCACGAATCGGATGTTGTTTATGGCTATTTCGATGAAGCAGGATGATTATCAAACATTTTTATTAACTATTCAATTCTTTCTTTTAAATCCTTCCATTAAAGCGAACAATTTCACCAATAAACATACATCCAAGCAGCTGATTTAGGCTGTTGATGAAGCGCTTATAAGAAATAAACTTCAATAAATTTAAAAGGGATTCCCATAAAGGCACTTAGAAAATGTTATTGAACAATGGACTTTACCAGACGATCGATTTGTTGCTTCGTTTGCTATCGGTTTTTCTGGTGTTATTCTATTTGATATCTAAAAAAAAAAAGAAAAATAAATAAGAAGCCAAACATTTTTTGACATATCAGTGAACTCATTGATCAAAAGTGCAACTTGATTGCTCAATAGACGTGCCGAAGCTGAGAGTTTTCATATTTGTACTTCGTTACCGCTAAACATTTTCCTGCAAAAACGTTATTTTTATTTATCAGCTAAGAAAAAAGCGCACGCTAAAAATTTCAAAAGGCTATAGTTCATTATGATATTCGCATGCGGTATATATATATATATATGAATCGAATAATCACGTTGAAGATATTTCCTTACGATTTAACACCGCTTTTATTTGGTCATATTTTATGCTATTGTTGTAAACGGGAACTAATTTTTTCCTATAGTTGATGCAATTATAGAACAACGTAGCAAAATGTCTTTCTCTACTCAACTAAAATCCAACTGAATGAATAGAAATTGTTTTGAGATTAATCTCTGAAACATTTTTTTGCAAAACAATCCGATAGCAATGAAACGCTGAAGCAGTATGTCTTGTTAATTAGCTTTAAAACCATTGACGATCGATGAACGCCTATTCATAAGCGCGATATCAGTCGCTATCTTGAGTGAACATGAAACCACTTACAAGTGGCCTCAAATATTTAAAAATTGAATTTAAATGCTCTGTGCGTATATAAGCCACCCCCTTTCTCTGAGTTGCTTTGCGGAGTAAAATTGGGGGGGGGGGGG